>JASPKZ010008401.1:147500-237500 GCA_030220185.1 Diploptera punctata
AGTTGAATATATATCATCATCGTCATCATCATCCATGCAAGTATAGGCCGTGTGGCCTGTTACGGTCTCAAAGAGGAGTTTTCCATCCAGCGCTTTTCTGGACGTCCCAGCGATCTTTTGCCTTGGAGGCAAGTAACGAAGCATGGTTGCAAGGGACAGTGACGTGCATTTCATCACCTCTCGTATCCAAATCTCGTCCTCAGCCTGCTCTTGGTGCAACCTGCTATTACAAATGCGGCTCTGAGGACCGAGTACTGGCGGTATAACCACATTACCTTAATGAAGAGGAAATGCTACATTAGAGGGAACCCCACAATAATAACCCTCTGGGCCAGCAACCCATCGGACGAAAAAAAAATTACATTCGCATTCAAGTTATATATATAGGTAAAGGTAACCCACTACAGGCCTCAGGAGGCCCTTCGGGTAGTAGGAGGTTAGGGCTCCCACTTTTCTGGACAATCGGCACTTGATGTCAGCCGGGTTGTCAGCCCTGCGTGACGGCCGTCTTTACCCCCAAAACAAGCGTCTGGTACTCACTTCTGTTAGAGGATGAGTCAACCCCAGGGCCATAGTGCCGCCAGAAGGTTTGGATCAGTTTTAAAAATCCTGACCCCACCGGGACTCGAACCCTCGACCTTCCGGCTTGTAGCACAGTGCCTTAACCACTATGCTACGGCGTGCCCCCATATATATATATATATATATATATATATAGTCCACCGCTGTGGTCTCGAGGTAGCGTGCTGCCTTGTCACGCTGCGGGCCCGGGTTCGATCCCCGGACGGGGGCAGTTTTTTCGGGTGAGGTTTTTATCGGGGTTTTTCCTCACCTGTAAGACAAATGGCAGGAAAACTTTAAGGCCCAAACGGTCCCCGAAATCATATGGCCATCATCATCATCATTATCATTATCATCATCATCATCGTCATCCTTCACGGTGTGGAAAGCGACGGGAAGCTACCACACCTACAATTCCCTAGTAAAGCTGCAAGCATAGCATGAAAATGCTATGATTACAGTGAAGGACCTGCCTTCGGGCAGAATTACTATGGATACTATAAATGGATATATATGGTATGATAAGAAAAATAAATGCCTGGACGGGATTCGAACCCGGATCTCAGGTAACCGGGTTCGAATCCCGTCCAGGCATTTATTTTTCTTATCATACCATATTAAGCTTGCATTGCTCAATGTTAAACATTTAATTATAACATATATATATGAAAATAATGGTTCTATTGCAGGGCTGTTTTGCATCATTTCAGACATTAAGTTAAACTGAAAATATATAAAACTGTTATTATCCCAGCTATATTACGTAAATGGATGCGAAACATGGATTCTGACCTGCAGGGAGGCGAAAACTTACGAGTATTTGAGAATAAAGTTCTGAGGAAATTTTCTGGACTAAAGAGAGATGAACAGACAGACGAATGGAGGAAACTACTTAATAGTGAGAGGCATGATTTTTATAGGAAACTATATAAAGTAAGAGGAGTTAAGTCTCGTAGACTGCGATGAGCACGAATGGGGAATAGAGAGAGGCATGGAAACTTTCCTGTAGGAGAACCAGAGAGAAAACGCACGGTAGCCAGCCCAAGAATGAGTTGGGTGAATAATATTAATCATGATTTGAGGGAAGCAGATTATACAGGATATGATTGGTAAACATAATTTCTGGATAGGGATATATGGAGAGCTTATGACCGCACGGCCATGAACCCAAGGTTCGATAGTGCAATGAGTTAGGCCTACATTTAGTGAAACATATTTTGTGTAAGCAAAAACTGAAAAAAGAAAGCCCATTATTCAGGAACTGCGCAAACTAAGTGAATTCTTCAGCAAGTCGAATTGATGGTCCAACTTTATTGGTTTACGGTACATATATTTTTTTAATTATCAAATAATTTGTATCCAGTTACGTTAAAAGAAAATAGACGTGGCGATCTCTAAGCTATTTTTAAACTGTGCGTTTCAAGTAAATCCACACTCCTAATGGTTGGGTTTCGCAGATTGGATAATATTTTTTTTCGTTTTATTTAAACTGCACATATCGAGTTTCGTTGCGAAAATTCGAAAGTTGAGGTTGTAGAGCGACTTTTAATGAACCACCACTACCAATGGTTTGTTTTGAATATATACATATATAATTAAATTTTGATATTTAGCAAACAGCGCATACCAAAAAGAATGTATAATTATAAACCAAAAGGGAGAAGAACGTTGGGAAGACCATTGAAGAGATGGAAGGACCAATTCGACCTATAATGAGATCGGAACAGGCCATTGGGCCTAATCCTTGTTGTTGATGATATTTAGCAATGAATGCCTAATTTGTATTCGCTCTAACTTCGGTTTGATCATTACCTCGTGTAATGTGTATGCATTAATTGGCATTTCCCTTTTAATTTAAATTATTATTATTATTATTATTATTATTATTATTATTATTAAGAGTAACAGGAATTATAAATAACATTTTCAAGCCAAACACAATACAGCAACATACACGAACTACAATTTATAAAACACTGACCAGACCAATATTATGTTATGGCAGTGATGCCTGGGCAATTCACAGTGTAGATGAACAAATACTTAACTGCAGCTGAAATGAAATTTATGAGACGTACTGCAGGTTACTCAAGAACAGACCATAAAAGGAATCCTGAGATTATAAGAGAATTAATTACAAACAAAATCAGTTATGGAATATGTACAAAAATACAGAAACAACTGGAAATCTCACGTAAGAAGAATGAGCAGAACAGTAATACCACGTCAAATCTTAAATTACCAGCCACCAGGCAAGAGATCTTTGGGCAGACCCTTCAAACGTTGGATTGAGACCGTAATAGACCACAAGGTCTATCACATGAAAGGTTGAAGAAGAGTATTATTATGAATATGATTATGATTATTATTATTATTATTATTATTATTATTATTATTATTATTATTATTATTATTATTATTATTATTATTATAATATTACGGTTAAATCCTATACCTCTTACACAATGGGAACAACATTATACATCGTTGTGGACAAACTTAGAAGAACAAACAATAGCCTTAAGAGAAAATGACCCAAATGTGGATAGTATTAGGTTTGAAGAGCTAATGTTAACAATGCAGAATTTTAAAAACAAGAAATCGCCTGGAGCAGATAATCTAAACATATAATGTGCATCGATTACATATATTAAGTTTCTTGAATTTTTAAACCTTTGCTGGAAAACGGGTTCTGTTCCGGATGAATGGAAGGATGCAATAACTGTTCCGATATTTAAAAAAGGAAACAGAAGAGAATGTACAAATTAAAGAGGAATAAGTTTATTAAATTCAGCTTGTAAGATATATGCAAACATTTTATCATACAGAATAAATAAAATAGCTGAAACAATATTACGTGAGGAACAAAATGGATTTAGAAAGGGTAGGTAAACTATAGATTGCGTTTTTACAATGACCCAATTGATAGAAAAAAAGAAAAGAATTTAATTTACCCACGTATGTAACTTTTGTTGATTGTACTGAAGCATTTGATAGTGTAAGTAGAAATAAATTATGGAACATACTAGAAATGAAAGGAATTCCTCAACACCTTATAAGAGTCATTCAGAGTGTATATATAGAAACAAATTTTAAAATAGAATGCGGAGATAAAATTAGTAAACAAACCATAGAAATAAACCAGGGAGTAAGACAAGGCTGTTTATTGTCACCAGTATTATTTAATTTATACTTGGACCATGTCATAAATGAATGGCAAGAACAAATTAATATAAATGGTATATTGACAACTCTGCTTTTGCAGACGTTCAAGTAATAATTACAGCATCAGAAAATGCTTTACAATAATTCCTTTATACTTTAAATAATATCTCTCTAAAATACAATTTAAGAATATCTACATCAAAAACAAAAATATTAGCTCTGAAAGGAAAACGTGCAATAAGAACAAAAATAATGATAAACAATGTAATTATAGACCAAGTTCAGAATTTTAATTATTTGGGATGTCATTTAGGCAATGAGAGAAATTTAGATAAACACACTAAAATACAACGATTCAATTATCTATGTGGCACAATTAAACGCACTTTATTGAATAAGAGTAGAAAAGAAACTATTTTGAAGTTTTACAAAGTATTGGCAGTGCCATCTCTTATCTATGGATGTGAAACCTGGACATTAACAAAGGTAGATAGTAAACAAATAGAGGCTGCTGAAATGAAAATGTTGAGAGCAATAGCAGGATACCAAAGGACCGATAAAAAGAAAAACGAAGATATAAGAACAGAACTTAATATATTTAATCTCTGTGAAAGAATAAAATATTATCAAAATGCTTATCTTCAGTACGTATTACGAATGATTGAACAACGCATACCAAGAAGAATGTATAATTATAAACCAAAAATGGAGAAGAATGTTGGGAAGACCATTGAAGAGATGGAAGGACCAATTCGACCTATAATGAGATCGGAACAGGCCATTGGGTTTAATCCTTGTTGATGATGATCATTATATTAAGTTTTTCGTATGGTATGCTGAACACATGAAATTTAAATTGCAATTTTTAATGTATTCTTAAATCATACTGTAAATACGTGTGTGTAAATTTGTGCTGGTTGAGTGGAAGAGAAGGGCTGATGGCATTAACTCTGCTAGAGTAAATAAAACATCATTATTACAGTAAAACGTTTTTAATCCGGAACGTGAATAATGCGGAAATCTGTCCAATGTAAACAAAATAATAGTAATTTTAAGTATATTTATTTGGTATAAAACGGAATCTGTCCAACGCGAAAACGGAAGGATATGTCTACACAATTTATGAAAAAATGTTTATAAGGCGTAAAGATAGAGAGAAAAATAAATTAGTTTCCACTTCATTGAATCCCCGTTAGGCGAATTAACAATAAGTGATGACTCATGATTCCTGCCTCCAGGGGGAAATTTCTTTCGGCTTCACTGCACACAAGTTTTGCGAAATACAAGTTCATTTAACAAATATTTGGCGTGTGATATCTCTCTTACAAATAACTAGTGCACTGTAAAATCTTAAATTATTTTGAGATCTGAGACCGATTGTGTACGTATCTTTCACAGGAAGCGTTCGAATTTACGGAATAAAGATGGGTAAATGGTATGTATCATTGTCATTAAACGAAAAAGTGAAAGTGATTGGAGATAAAGAAAAACAAACTCTCAGTACGCGAAATAATGACTAAATATAAATTTACGAGATTTTAAAACACAAAGAAAAATAATAAATGAAATGGTCAAATGAAGAGGGAGGAAAAACCCAAGAGGTGTGGGAGTGTTTTACAAGTCCGCGATAAAAAATCTCCAAATTTACGGACCATAGTGAATGGAAACCGAAACTGCATACTTTAATTTCAGGATACGCGCCTAAGAGACATTTTTGACTCTGACTATTTTTTTCGCGCGTTACCGTTGATGTCGGTCGTACATACAATACTTCATTTTCCAACGGTAGCGGAACTACAATATCAAATCCAAGGTACATAAAAAGACAAAAATCTAAAATTGGTTAATATTTTTTTTATAATGCAGAAAGTTGTATAATGTGGAAAAAAAAATTGGTCCCATGCGATTCGGCTTTGAACATGTTTTACTGTATTATTATTACTAGTATTATTATTAATATTATTAACACACACGTGTGCATGGATAGGCGCAAGCGTATAAGTAAGTATAAATATAAAGGCGTGACTCTGGTAGGAAAAGATGGAGGGAGAGGGATAGTGAGAGTGAGAGAGACACACACACAGAGAGAGAGAGGAGAGAGAGAGAGAGAGGAGAGAGAAAGAGAGAGAGAGAGAGAGAATCGGTGGGAAAGAGTACTGGAAGTATTCTATTACAGCATGTTGGAGTCAGTTTCAGAACTCGTATATTAAACAAGATACGGTGGTGTCGAGAAATCTCTCTGTCAATATTCTTATCCACATACGAAACTCGTATCGTTGCAAGATTACTTCTCATTGAAAACTCAAGAGATTTAGAATAGACTTCATCCAGTTTACTCGTAATAATTCACTTTTTTTAATATGAACACGAAATCCGTCCGCCAAGAAATCAATACGTGGTGATTTCAAAACACATAATCTCATATATTTCATTTCTATGAGTAATTACGCCTTTCAATATCTGCCGTATTTTTAAGAAGAATAAAAGGGTGTACTAGAATGGACTAGATAAGAAAAGATGGTATTTGTGAAGAACTGCAGATCTACTCCATCAAAGAAAATATATCTAATAACAGGAAACAGTGAAGAAAAAAAAAGTAGACAGAATGGAAGAGAAAATCTTCTTCTTCTTCTTCTTCACGGTGTAAGGCTTATTTACTTGCCTGTTCCGGCTCCAAATTGCTGTTCTTTCCATCTTTTCTTTGGTCTTCCCAAACTTCTTCCTCGTGGTGAATAGTTGTATGCTGCTTTTGGTATTCTATTCTCAGTCATCCTTGCCGAGTGTACTTTCCAGTTTGTTCTGTATTTCACTATTGTTGTGTTTAATTCCTCTACTTTTAGTTGTCTTATTTCTGTGTTATGTTTTTTGTCTGTTCTTTGATATCCTGCTATTGGTCTGAGGAATTCCATTTCAGCAGCTTGTATTCTGGCAGATTGTTGTGTTGTCAGTGTCCATGTTTCGAATCCGTAAGTAATAATAGGCACTGACAGTCTTGAATAATTTCATTATAGAGTCTTTCCTGGCTTTATTTTTCAAAGTTGTTTTTAGTGTTCCTGTTATATGATTAAACTTATTTAGTTTGTTATTTATATATGTTTTCGCTGTGTAAGATATTTCGCAAGCTAGGAAATTATATCTTACCACTTGTTCTATTGGTTTATTTTCTAATATTATATTTGTCCGAACTGGATGAGCGCCCTTGAAGGCCATTGTTTTTTTTCTTCTGATGATAAGATCTACTCCATAAAAGAAAATATATCTAATAACAATAAACAGTGAACAAAATAGATAGAATGGAAGGGAGTAGATTTCCTAAGAAAATAATATATTATTTCCGAGAGGAAGGTATATCGGACGTCTTTGGAAGAGATGTATTGAATGTATTAGTGAAAACGGAACAGGCAATCAATGCCTAAACCAGAACGTGAAGAAGAAGAAGATTATCTCCCATATAGTCTGGTGATGAGTGATATTAAATTCAAGGGAAATCCACCAGAAAGGACTTTAAGCTGTGGGTTCCGAGTCTGAAGATTTTAGGGCTCGTAAAAGAACCTCAAGCCTACATCAGAGCCTCTGAGTAAAATTTAATAAGACTTTCCCATCAAAATAATACTTTAATTACCTTCTAGATGTCTCTTAGAGGCGAAGTACTGAGCACATGTTACTCACTGACATCTCTAGGGAAATAAGCGTGACTAAATTGGCCTGTAACTTCCGATAGGGAGCACTCCTGTATGCATATGGGTTTATACGAAGGAAATTCTATGCCAAGGTACCACCTACATAAATTCACATATAAAAAGGAAAAAAAAACATAATTTATTGATGCAGTATGTGAACAATTATCCGAGAGAAAAATATTGATTTTTTAAGTTGAGAAATTAATGTCTTAAAACGAAGTAAGAAGTTGACCTCAAAGTTAACTAAAATCACCTTATTTACAAAATAAAATATTTATCAGTCATTGATCAAAGAGTGTAGCCAACTTATGAAAAAAACCACGCTAATAAACAAATGAACGCTAAACTAAACTGCTGTACAGTAACTCGCCCATTTCGTCACCCTAACCTGCCCAAACTAAGCTGGCCTATTTTGTCACCTTACCTTTTTCACTAATGTAAGTGGATTCTGGGATATAATCACTTTATATGTGAGTAAACATGTTGGCAATTTGCTCTAATGGGAATGTGTGTTATTACATTGACAAACATGACGCTAGCAGTCACTTGTTCCCCGAACGAATATTCACAAGTGGTATCCTGGCATGTACGGATATAGACTGAAAGATTAAAATGTGAAATATTTGCTTTCTACTTTCATATATACGGGGTGTTGCAAAAAACACCGACAACGGAGATGTGGTAGTATATTGAGATTATGTTGATCGTTTTTTAATAAGGTACCCATGTCCGGAAATGATGCGTTTTCACACTATAACTAGTTAAATATGTCGTAAGATCAGTGTTAATTCGAAGGATTTGAAGACTCATTACGTGAACACCTCACAGGTACGGAATGTGTGATACATTGCTTCGCAACGGAATGTGGCTGCAACATGACGGAGCTCCAGCTCACTTCGATACCAATATGAGAAGCATTTAGATACCACGTCTCCAGGTCGATGGATTGGCAGTGGGTCGATATGGAACAGTCTGTTTATCAGACTGTAGTAGAATCACGTATGGATCTTACAGCCCGAATCCACGCTGCTACAAAAAATAATTCAAACGAAGCCAGGCGTATTTGACTACGTGCGCCAATCACTACGCCGCCGATGTACGCTCTGCAATGAGATGGGAGGTGGATATTTTGAAAACTTGATGTGATTGTGACAGTATTGAGACTTGAAATCTAACTAAAGGAACTCTTGAGAAGTTAGATACTCATAGTGCGAAAACACATATTTTTCGGACATAGGTGCCTTATTAAAAATGGACAATATACATATGTTGTCGATGTTTTTTGCAACACCCTGTATATGTATATTACATTACAGTTAAATGGCCATAGCCTACTGGAATTTGGACTTAACCGTGGTTTGAACGCGGGACATTCCAATATGAGTCTCAAACTCTACATCCTGAGGATTAGCGTGTAAAATTTCAATTCTAAATCCGTTTAAAAAATGTACATTTTGAAATCTTGGCAAGACATATAATTTTTCACTCGAGTCACTACGTTATGAGACATTTTAAATTGATTTATGAACCTTTCATGCATTTAATTGGATGTGCATTACGTACGCAGGTTGGAGAAATGCAATAGGGTCCAAATTACTATGTTTATAGCTCAGTAAATAACCCTAACTACTTCATATAAGTTCTCAATAATTTACAAAAAACACTGATGCTATTTTCGTTTTATTTGGAAACGCTTTGGAATGGGTTGGTTATATTTTAATTTAACGACGCTATTAACGCCGCAGGTCATTCGTGTCGCAATTCAAAGCGTGAAATGGTCAACAGATTTTACCCAGAGGTCTCTTATTTCAGACTTCAGATTCAATTGTGAGCTGTAAATACTGTTCTCCCAGTGAAATAAAGTTCTTGCGCGGGGAAGACGATCGAGTGCGGAAGAGGGGTATTGAGTTTACATGCAGGTGAACTCCTCGAATACCATTGCACAAACAGCAGAATGGGGGAGACTATTTAACAATGAGTTTCATTATTTTTATGAGAAATCAGATGTAATAAGAACAGTAAAGTCCTGAGATGAGCAAGACATGTGACACTGAGGGAAATTAAAGAGGGGATTGGAAACTACTTCTAGGAATACCAGAGGTAAAGCGCCCAGTAGATAGGCGTAGAAAGAGATGGGATAATAGCATCAACCATGATTTGAGGGAGGGAAATTATTCAGGGGATGAATGGAAAACGTTAGCTCAGAATAGGGAAGTATGGAGAGGTTTTGTCATTGCGGACGTGAACCTACGTGTTCGATAGTCCCAGTGAGTTTTAGTTAGGTCCTATAAATAAACAAACATTCAGTGCATTGTACGCAGACCACGGAACAAATAAAACATATTGTTATTCATTTAAGTATTTGTTTTGCACAAATAACAGTTCAACTTTTATAAGATTCATGATCTGTTCCGTTGAGGTTTATTCAAAATTAATATAAAATTATAGAATATTCACCTGAAAGGTCCGTCTCCTCAACTTAATTAATCATTTAACTGTAGCGCTTTCGGGACTTGTCCCATCATCGGCAGGATTCAAAACTGGTGTTTCACTGAAGATCTGGTAGAGGGGGTTGCATGTATTGGGTTCGTTTTCGTTTATCAGGCTGTCGTTGTGAGCTGCTTTCATGATTTCCATCTCTTCGAGTACATTTATCTTCGCTGGATTATTTTCTCTGTGCATTACTGTTAGGGTGTTTTCAATATTTAACATGCGAGTTTTAACATCAGATTCAAAGAACATTTTCGAGACTTCATTCACGCAGAAGGGAAATCAAGCTATGCAAAACACGTTATCCATGAAGGACATAGCATGTTAAATATTGAAAACACCCTAACAGTAATGCACAGAGAAAATAATCCAGCGAAGATAAATGTACTCGAAGAGATGGAAATCATGAAAGCAGCTCACAACAACAGCCTGATAAAGAAAACGAACCCAATACATGCAACCCCCTCTACCAGATCTTCAGTGAAACACCAGTTTTGAATCCTGCCGATGATGGGACAAGTCCCGAAAGCGCTACAGTTAAATGATTAATTAAGTTGAGGAGACGGACCTTTCAGGTGAATATTCTATAATTTTATAATAATTTCAAATAACAGTTGCATGGATAAAGCATTGTGTCCTGTTTAAAATTGGTAAACTAATCAACTACCCTCATTTGACGATTAATGACAAATGAACATTTTGAAGAAGTGGCTGAATAATAACACTGGTCAACATGATTTTTGTCTCATGAATACCAATAGTTGTACTTAATGCAGTTTTTTATCGTGTTTTCAAATATGTATTCGGAATTTCTCCATCACCCACAGTTCTTCTTATTTCAATTTCAATTAAAGGATTTAAAACAATATTTTTTAATAAACGTTTCTTTCGTCCATTTGTCCATTGTAAAATAAAACCAAATGAGCTAACTCAGGAGATTTCAGCTATGGAAAAGATATATCAAGGCAAATGGAATCCTAAAATGCTGGCCGATTATTGGTGGACCATCAAGAGGGATAATAATGAATAAGGTTATAATTATTATTATAAAGATTATTTATCTTGTAAATACAAACTTTTTGATTGGAAGTCAAAATGCTCCACAGGCGAAATATAGCAGAAAATCGTAATTTCTTACTTTCTGGTGAGTCCGAATGTTCGAATATTGTGTAGTTATGAATGTAGAAAATATTAAAGTGTTTTAAATTATAAATGCCTGTCTTGTGTGATGGAGAAAAACCGATATCATATTTGAATTCAGGAGAACAAAATACTAACAGAATCACATATTTTTCTTTTTGAGACAAAAAAAAGGTTTATTTTTTGTTGCTCAGTGTAATTACAAATAGGAATAAGATGCTGACAGAAATTAAAGATAGGCTCAATTCTGGATATGCATAATATAATGCATTGTAACTACTCTTGTCCGAACTTCTCTAAAAAAAACGTTAAATTGAAAATATATAAAACTGTAAAACTTATTCTCCCAGCTATATTATATGGAAACGAAATATGGACTCTTAGTTTAAGGGAGTAATTGAGAATAAATTTCCTAAGAAAGAGGTATGAGCAGACAGACGAATGGAGAAGACTAATTAACAGTGAGCCTCATGATCTTCATAGGAAACCAGATATAATAAGAACAGTAAGTCTCATACACTGCGATGGGCAAGACATATGGCACGAATAGGGAATGAACAAGAGGCACGGAAGCTTCTAGTAGGAAAATCAGAAGGAAAACGACCAATTAGAAGACCAAAAATGAGATGAGAAATAATATCATCCATGATTTGAGGGATGTAGATTAAATAGTGGATATTTGGAAAACATTAGCTCAGGATAGGCATATCCTGAGAGCTTACGTCTGCGCGGCCATGAACCTACTGGATCGATAGTGACAGTGAGTGAGTTAGTTTTTAATCAACAGATCCTCTTTAACCCTTGTATTTCGGTGTCCTCCGAGCTGGCTCAGTAGTAGCGTGCTTAATTACTGACTAGCGGGCCCGGGTTCGATACCCAGCGAGGTTGAAAATTTCAATTGTTAAATTAAGTTAATTTAACTCATTTAACTGAAAACTTTTCAATCTGGGGGTCAGGAGTGGTGACGGTGTACAATTTGCAACCGCTAGAATGTACATCACATTCCTGCATTCAATTACAAACTTCTCCACAGTACATAATCATGTTGAGAAAAAATGTGGCGCTGTTGATAACGTTTCGTCCGTCTGATGGAGACGTTAAACAGAACCATCTTCCAAGCATCTCTCTCTGGCAACCAGCAGCCACACATCGATTCTCAATTTCCTCAGATCCTCCAAAATTCCATCTACCCAAAGAAGCTCGGTCATCCCACATTACTTTTTCCTTCAAATTCCCTTATTTACATTACTTTTTTGGTATATCATATTCAGTCATTCTTGTACGTGTCCCTTCTTTTCAACATCATGCCTCATATTAGGGCATTAGATAAGTAATATCAACACTGCTATAAATGTATTTAGGTTATTTCTGACATTATGAACTTCATTTATAATCTCTTGTCAAGTGAACCATACGTTGCTAAATCCTTGAAATACGGCGAATTCCATCTGCAGTACAATTCCTGGATATCTCTCTCCTCTGATCGATCTAGAGCATTCTGGATATCAACTCTTGATTGCAATCAAATGTCTCGAAGAGATTATTTCATCTTTGTCAATGAGTTATATTTATAAGGGCTCACGTCTGATGAATTTGGTGGATGCTCGAGTACTTCACAATTCCACCTTCGAAACAAATTATACTTAACATATTTTTAGGTACAATAAATATAACATTGAATAATAAAGCCCATAAACAAACACAATTAAAATTTTATAAAACAATGGCTGTCCCTGTCCTTTTGTATGGGAGTGAATCTTGGATTACCACTACCAAATAAGAAAGTAAAATCCAAGCAGCCGAGATGAAATTTTTAAGAAGAGTAAAAGGCTGCACTAGAATGGACCAGATAAGAAACGAGGATATCCGTGAAGAACTGCAGATCTACTCCATAAAAGAAAATATATTTAACAACAAGATACAGTGGAAAGAACATGTAGAAAGAATGGAAGAAAGTAGATTACCAAATAAAATCTTCCATTATTTTCCAAGAGGAAGAAGAGATGTCGGACGTCCTCGGAAGAGATGGTCTTAGATCTATTAGTGAAGACGCAACAGGCAACTCTTGCCTAAACCAGGAAGTGAAGAAGAAGAAGAAGAAGAAGAAGATATTTTAAGGGTGGTATTACTTTACTAAATCTAAGAAAAAGTGAATGTATTGCTATTTCGAGATTTCAACATTACAGATTTAAACAGCGAAGACTACTCAACAACATACTACAAGATTGTAATGGTCACCACTAGGAACGCTGATTTACAAGAGTGTTGCCATTACTCATCAAATGCCCTAGTACAACAAACTCTACACCACTTAAACACGCAGGCATCCTAAACTCCTCTCGGGTACACAATACACGGATAGGTAATCATAAGTAATGCCATGAGTGATTTCCAATTTATCTAGAGGATTTGGAAATCAAGAGTGGCATTTGTTAGGACCATTTAACGAATAAAATTAAGCTTTTTACTCACAAATCTTTATTTAATATAGTTATTTTAAAATAGTTATATATTTAATGTAAACGGCGATGTTTGAAAAAAAAATGTTTCATTTGTTCATCAATGCAACTTGATCATATTATTTATTGCCAAATAGGATCGCAATGCACTCTAGTATAGAACAAATTAAACACACATTAAACTGTACATTATAACCAACATTACAGCTTATTAATTCATTTTTTCGGAAACAACTCAGTAAAAATCAGTGTATAAAACACAATTATTGAACGCACAGTTATCAAATGTGTAGGTCGAAGGAATCTGTTCATTATTTGCTATATTCAACGTATTTGTTAGAGAGTCAGTCACTGCAAAATAATGCTCTAATCTGTTCAGAATATTAGAAAGGAGGAGCTTTCTTTATTTTGGCAATCAAAATTCGATAATTACCTAGGTGAAACGCGGCTGTGATTGGTTCTAAACGAATTCATTGAAAAGTGATTGGTCATTGACTCCCATTTGAGGCATGAGTTAAATAGTCTAGTAAAGTGGTCTGCCGAAGTGCTGCGTAAATTAAAAATTAAGCAGATTAACGCCATCTATGAGCCAAACGCGATACCCGACGCACGTAACGTGTAGTGGATGGCATTATAACAAAGACACACATACACACTTTTATTCTGGTACGAAACGAAGCCAGTTTGATTATTTGTTTTACAAAACAACATGTTAGGATTACAATTAGGTTGAGATCAGTATGAATCACACAGATAAGTTAGTAAATATAAATCTTTATTCACTCTGGCCGATGACGTATTGGAAAATCGATTGTTTTATCTACTGATGACGTAAATGCATACTCCAACAAAATAAATAAATACTAGCAATTCGGTTCAATCCCATTGATAATTACAAAGCACACATTCATTGACAAATGAGTACTTATATCCTGTTGATGAGATTCATTGTTTCGTTTTTTTATTAACTCTAATGGCGCCGTAAAATATAGATGATTCTAAATGGACAGGGTCCTAATATTAAACGACAAAATCATCTTGCTCTCCTTTCTTTTTATATGTTATGTCGTTCGATGCTGTCCTGAGGCAGATAATGAAGTTAACTTGAAAGATAACACTAAAAAGTTCACATCAGCTGTTAAAAACTCTATATTAAAATATCATATCATCAGCAGCAGTACCTACAGCCCGATTCGAGCCTCGGTTGACCTAAGAACCATCTTCCAAGCATACTTGTCTCTGGCAACCAGCAACCATCCATCGAAATTAAACAATGTCAACCCACTGTACGGAGCAGATGGACTCCTTGCATGAGTAAGAGAAGAGTAAAGAGAGGTAGGACGCGGTGCGGACGGCAGGTAGTGAAGGTTATCCAATCTAGCAATTCAATTGTATTAATTACACCAGTCAACATGATTTTTGTCTCATGAGTTACGAATAGTTGTACTTAATGCAGTTTTTTATCGTGTTTTCAAATATGTATTCGGAATGTCTCCATCACCCACAGTTTTTTATTTCAATTTCAATTAATGGATTTAAATAATTATTTTTAATAAACTTTTTTCGTCCATTTCTCCATTTGTAAAATAAAACCAAATCAGTTAACTCAAATGGTTTCAGCTATGGAAAAGAGATATCAAGGCAAATGAAATCCTAATATGCTGGCCAACTATTGTTGGACCATCAAGAGAAATGCTCCATAGGCGAAATACAGAAGAAAATCGTCATTTCTTACTTTCTAGGGAGTCCGAATGTTCGAATATTGCGTAGTTACGAATGTAGAAATTATAAATTCCTGTCTCTCGGAAACCTTGCGTGATGGAGAAAAACCGATATCATATTTGAATTCAAGAGAAAAAATATATATCAGAATCACACATTTTCCTTTCTGAGACAAAAAAAAAAGTTTATTTTTGTAGCTCAGTGTTACCTATCGTTTAAACGAGAGATTTGGCACTGGATTTTAGTGTCTAGCAGTTGGAGACTGCAGTTAATTTTTTGGACACGGCCTTTGTACATCACAACGCTTCTCTGGGAGAAATTCTAAGGTAGGTTTCGGCGTGCAATTGTTGACATTTCCATTTGAGATGAAGAAGGAGAAGTAAGCAGTCTAATTAAATACTTGAATTCACAATGCATTTGGACATTTAATGTATGAACTTCAATAGAACAATCAGGAAGATCTTGGAGTTCAAACAAGAAGGATACTGATATGTAGATCGTTCTAGAACAAGATGGAGAGATTCTCTCTAAGCTGGAACAAGGCTTAAGACTTACCATGTAGAAGAAGGGGAAAGTAGAGAAATTTATTTTCCTCTAGAGATGCAATTCCATGTTCTATTGGAAAGAAAGTTTGTGTTTCGTATTGATTTTGCAATAAGCAAATTGGGGTTTTCCGACGTATGAATTCTGCTAACATGGGCTTTAATATCTCTCCTCGTACTTTACATTATATTCCGGTGAATGTAATGGCCTGCTGCCTGTCATGAAATAAATGTATTGCTTCAAGATATACAGATAGTACCCGCGCATGTACAGGATGTCCGATAAATCACTCCATGTATAACTGTAGGCTTTCACGGCCGGCGTCTTGATCCCTATTAGGTTCGTCTTCCGGGCATATAGGCCGTGGTCCAGTCGTTCTTCTACTCGACGTTTCGTCTACTGCTGCGGTAGACATCTTCAGGAGATACTGCGTGCTCTCTGCGAACTCCTCAACAGTCGGCTGCAGACTGGCTGGTCGTTGGAAACTCCCTCCCTATTTATAGGCACGCCCCTGGTGGAGAGGCGGTTTTCTGCGCGGTCCGTGTTGCGTGTTATTTTGTCCAGACTGTCGCTAGCAGAATTCATAGGCTTCGTTGTCGTATTGTGCAGTGCCGGGATCCAGATTTTGTTTATCTTCATGGTTTCTTCTTTTTTGTTAAAGGAATTTTTGTGTTTATATATTTCAATGGCTTCTCTGTACAGTCTGGTGTAATAATGTGATGTTTGGGACAATACCTGTGTTTCTTCGAATCTTATTATATGTTCTTGGTTGCTCATCCAGTGTTCCGCTACGGCTGATTTTTCCTTTTGTTTTAGTCTGCAATGCCTCTTGTGTTCTTGCAATCTTGTGGTAACCATTCTTTTTGTTGTGCCGATATAAACCTGTCCACAACTGCAAGGGATGCGATATATACCGACAGTACTTAACGGATCTCTTGTATCTTTGGCTGGGCGCAGTATATTGCTGATTTTTTGTGTTGGCTTGTAGGTTGTAGATATGTTATATTTATTTAATATTCGACCAATTCTCTCCGTTATTGTCTTGATATATGGTAGGTACACCTTACCCTTTGCCTCCTCCTTGTTACTGTTTTCGGATTTGTATTTATTGGGATTTATGGCTCGGCGAAAATCTGTTTTGGCTGTTTCGCCGAGCCATAAATCCCAATAAATACAAATCCGAAAACAGGAACAAGGAGGAGGCAAAGGGTAAGGTGTACCTACCATATATCAAGACAATAACGGAGAGAATTGGTCGAATATTAAATAAATATAACATATCTACAACCTACAAGCCAACACAAAAAATCAGCAATATACTGCGCCCAGCCAAAGATACAAGAGATCCGTTAAGTACTGCCGGTATATAATCGCATCCCTTGCAGTTGTGGACAGGTTTATATCGGCACAACAAAAAGAATTGTTACCACAAGATTGCAAGAACACAAGAGGCATTGCAGACTAAAACAAAAGGAAAAATCAGCCGTAGCGGAACACTGGATGAGCAACCAAGAACATATAATAAGATTCGAAGAAACACAGGTATTGTCCCAAACATCTCATTATTACACCAGACTGTACAGAGAAGCCATTGAAATATATAAACACAAAATTCCTCTAACAAAAAGAAGAAAGAAGAAACCATGAAGATAAACAAAATCTGGATCCCGGCACTGCACAATACGACAACGAAAGCCTATGACTTCTGCTAGCGACAGTCTGGACAAAATAACACGCAACACGGACCGCGCAGAAAACCGCCTCTCCACCAGGGGCGTGCCTATAAATAGGGAGGGAGTTTCCAACGACCAGCCAGTCTGCAGCCGACTGTTGAGGAGTTCGCAGAGAGCACGCAGTATCTCCTGAAGATGTCTACCGCAGCAGTAGACGAAACGTCGAGTAGAAGAACGACTGGACCACGGCCTATATGCCCGGAAGACGAACCTAATAGGGATCAAATCACTCCATATTTCAAAACAATTATAATTTCTTATATTTTTTATCTACTAGGGCATTCGTTAAGTAAGATTGACCCTTTTATATTCTCTATTACTATGCTTACATTCTTCGCATTTATAAATGATTATTTTTCCCTCCCTTCTCCATTTTCCGAAAAAAAAGAGTAAGTTCTAAAGTAATTATCTGAAAATGATAACAAGGCAACTAAGAGACCATTACTTGCCTTCGGTCATTTGATGATCCTGTTAAGTTATAAATTCAGTTAATAAATTTATTTGTTGATATTATCTCAATAACTGTTGTAAATCAGCGATACTAGTGTGACCATCGTAATCTTGTAATATATTGTCGAGCAGTCTGTTGTATAAGTCTACAACATTGAAATTCTCGAAATAGCAATATTTTGTGAACGCAACCACTGTTTCTCACATTTAGAAAGTAATATCGCCCCGGAAGGATGAGCGGAATTTGTTTAGAAATTCACCAGACAGGAGCACTTGTGACTAGTTATTCGCAAAGATCAAAGAACCTCTACGAGGCATTCGAATTCAATCAAAAGTTGATATACAGAAAACTCTAGATGGATCAGATGAGAGAGATATCCAGAAATGGTGCTGCAGATGGAGTGCGTCGTCTTCCAAGGACTTGGCAAAGTATATTTGATCTGCAGAAGACTATAAATGAAGTTCATAATGTCAAAAGTAACTAAAATAATTTTTTGTGATGTTATAGCAATATTGCAATTATTTATCGAATGCCCTAGTACTATTGTTAGAATCACTAATCTTTGAAGGTTTGTTTAACATATTATTGTTATTTTACTTTAGTTGAAATGCTGCCTGTGTTAGTGTCGAAGCTTGAATAGCATCTTCGCTTTTAGGTCTGGGGATCTGTGGTGAGAGTACAATGGTGATGAAGGGCTGAACGAGGGATCCATGCAACACTAGATGCAAATTTAATGGTACTAGTAATAGAATTTATTGATATTTTAAAAGAAAAGAAATAAATTTACATTTACATTCCGCACGGGCCTATTTGGCCGTACGTGCATATTTTGTTCCATGAATAAAGGAAAAAATCGGATATATAAACACATACATACATACATACATACATACATACATACATACATGGTTACACTTCTACGCTTATACACAAAAAAAAGCATTAGAACATTGAATATGTGTAAGTCTAAGTTTATAATACATACCGGTAAACAATAATACACATCTACACTCATAAATAAAAAGACAATTTATTTATAAACAGGTAATAAAATATCTTCCTGTGCCCTAAGCATTTTAAATTTGTATCTTCTTTCTCCATTCTTCTCCATCTTCCCATTCCAATTCTTCCATATCTATCTCTCTCATATCACTTCTTATATCATCCATCCATTTAAATATAGGTTGACCTTTCCCAGGTGGAATCTACTCCAAAGCTTTTCTGGATAATCTCGTATCTGAAATTCTACGTATATGACCATACCATTCTAGCTGTCTGTAAAATGTAATATTGAATTTTGAACTTTCATTTGTTGTCTGTATTAATGATTTTTTTTTTCAATTTAGAATGTCTAGTTAAGCGTCCATATATAGACCATCTGTATAGATATAATAAAATCTCATTTTGTGCAATAATAGAAAGAAAAAAAGGCAAGCTACAGAAAAGATATTTAAAAAATACACAAACACACCCACGGACCTACCCACTCGCATACCACCCCTATCTCACGTACAGAGGAAATATATCAGTAGGCTATTCAACTAAGAATACTTATAACAATAAAATTGAAGATCGGAAACAAATACCTTACTGAAGTTTTTAATATTGACAGTACATATTTCCTCATTTATCTCCACATTTGCTATCCCTCAATTTCCTTACTGTACCCAAAAATTTTCATGTTTTCACTTGACCCATCCTAAAAGAACCCAAACCCGCCACTCTCCCAAGATCCTAACTGAAAAATTAATAGCAACAGACAGTGTCAGCGATCCAAGGAGATCATAAGACAATCTAGCTCCAGGACACGAGAGAATTTTGACAATGTCGTGACTTGTTCACGAAGAGCCCTGAGAATCATTGCGTCAAGGATCTCTTGAAAGTAGTGTACAAGAGAAAACTACAGAATTTGGATGAATTGGAAGCAACAATATCCGATGTAACCAATTTTCCATTTCAAATGTTGCAGGCAGCAGTATTGAACGTGCCTATACTCCTATTAAATGTGTAGAGAATTCTGGACCATATGTAGAGATTTAAAAATTATGTTTAAAAACCCTCAAGCAGTGGCGTTTTTAATAGTAGTAGTTCGGAAAAAATGGTTAATACTAGGACATTCGATAAGTAATAGCAACACTGCTATAACATACAAAAATTTAATTTATTTTACTTTTGGCATTACGAACTTAATTTATAATCCTCTGCGAAGTCAATTATACTTTGCCAAATCTTTGGAAACGGTGTACTCCATCTGCAGCGCCATTTCTGGACATCTCTCTCTTCTGATCGATCTAGAGTTTTCTGGATATTAACTCTTGATTGAAATCGAATGCCTCGTAGAGGTTTTTTCGTCTTTGTGAATAAGTCATAGTTACAAGGGCTTCTGTCTGATGAATTTGGTGTATATTCGAGATCTTCCCAATTTTATCTTCAAAATAAATTCTACTAAATATCTTGTTTGGACGCTATTGCTTACTATATGTGAGAAACATTGAATGTATTCACAAAATATCCCTATTTCGAGACTTTCGACATAACTGATTTATACAACAATTGGACGGATACTTCGTATCCAAATTAAAAAATCGGAGGACCATTACGTTTAATCTTCTTTTTTATTTTATGTTTAAATCAAATACATACTGTATTCACTCAACTTGCTTTAATTAAGCTTCCATGCCTTCAAAATACAATCAAATTGCAGAATTGGAACCAAACAATCAATCACTACCACATTATGATTAACATCAAGATCCAATCCTACCATGATCAAATTGAAAAAATAAACTTTCAGTCATACTATCTTACTCTAGTATGCTGATCAAATACATTTAATTTGACATTCACAAGATTGAATAAATCTAAGGCAATTCATGCCTTCACATCTTATCACATATAAGATGTCTTCACATATTTTCACATAAGATGTCTTCACATCTTTTCACATATAAGATGTCTTCACATCTTTTCACATATAAGATGTCTTCACATCTTTTCACATGTAAGATGTCTTCACATCTTTTCACATGTAAGATGTCTTCACATCTTTTCACATGTAATATGTCTTCACATCTTTTCACATGTAAGATGTCTTCACATATTTTCACATGTAAGATGTCTTCACATCTTTTCACATGTAAGATGTCTTCACATCTTTTCACATGTAAGATGTCTTCACATCTTTTCACATGTAAGATGTCTTCACATATTTTCACATGTAAGATGTCTTCACATATTTTCACATGTAAGATGTCTTCACATATTTTCACATGTAAGATGTCTTCACATCTTTTCACATGTAAGATGTCTTCACATCTTTTCACATGTAAGATGTCTTCACATCTTTTCACATCTTTTCACATCTTTTCACATATTTTCACATGTAAGATGTCTTCACATCTTTTCACATGTAAGATGTCTTCACATCTTTTCACATGTAAGATGTCTTCACATCTTTTCACATCTTTTCACATGTAAGATGTCTTCACATCTTTTCACATATAAGATGTCTTCACATCTTTTCACGTATAATATGTCTTCTAGAATTTTTATAACAATATACAATGATAACAATAACTGGCTAGCCAATCACAAATTGCAATGTGGACAGGCCTTGACAGGGAGTTTGTAATTTGCAAGACATAAACAAATGAAATTCAATTCACATAGAGATAATACATTTTAGGAAAATCATATTTAAGTGTCTTACAAATTACAAACATCACTTTCCACGGATGGAGTAAGTGTTTGGCACTTACAACAATGACGTACTCAATAACATACTACAACATTACAATGGTCACCACTAGGATCACGGATTTACAACAGTATTGCCATTAGGCCTACTTGTCGAATGCTTAGTATAACTGTTTGAAAAATAGGGAGTGACTTATCAGACATCCTGTTAGTTTTGTGACAATATGTTATTCAACAAAAACGTGGCTGAATGCGAGTTCCATTTTAAAATGTATGAACAATTAATTAATTGCATGTTTCGTGATTTGTGTACAATAACCAGACAGGTCGACAAAATATAAAATAATGCAATGTAAAAATTATTGCATTGTTTTGTATTCATTGTCACGTACACAGAAAAGCCAGTTGCCATTTTGATTTCAATATTTTATTTTATTCATGCAAACAAATGTGTATGCCTTTTTTAAATTCCAGTCACTGCATTTTTTCATACATTGCGCTGGCAGTGTGTCAAAGAGATGACAGTATTGGTTTATTTTCAATTTATCGTTCCCTGCGGTCTGATGACTGCCAAGTTTGCCTTTGAATCCTAGGTTCGCGATCTCAAAAATCGTACGAGGTCGAATAAACTAATTCACGGGAAATATCCAATCCGTTATGCTGTTATTGTTAGGTGATGTCGAGGAAATACTAAGGGCCAAGACGCACACGCTATTAAGTAACATTAAGAAATTGGGACTGGAAGAAAACATCTATCTAACTAAGTAACTAACTGGCACTATCGAACCCGTAGGTTCCTGGCCGCACGGACATACGCTCTCCATACATCCCTATCCTGAACCAATGTTTTCCAATCATCCCCTGTATAATCTACTTCCCTCATAATAATTAATGTTATTCTCCCACCTCATTTAAATCTTTAGAGAATGAGGAAGGCTTACAACTCAATGGTATTAATAAGCTGCTAGTTTATGCTGATGATGTTGTACTATTGGCCGACAGCGAGGAGATACTAAAGTAAAGCACGCACACACTATTGAGTAACACTAAGAAATTAGGGCTGGAAGTAAATACCAATAAAACTAAATATATGGTTACACGTAGAAATTCATTAAATAATGGAAATGGACAGCTAATGACAAATGAGGGAAATTTTGAGGAAGTGGGTGAATTCAAATACCTAGGAACAATAATCACAAATAGGAATGAGATGCACAAAGAAATTAAACATAGGCTCAATTCTGGAAATGCGTGCTATTATGCATTGCAGAGACTCTTGATGTCCCAACTCCTTTCAAAAAACGTTAAACTGGAAATATATAAAACTATTATTCTACCAGTTATATTATATGGGTGCGAAACATGGACTCTTACTTTAAGGGAGGAAAGGAGATTACAAGTATTTGAGAATAAAGTACTTAGGAAAATTTTTGGACCAAAGAGAGATAAACAGACAGGTGAATGGAGAAGACTACATAACAATGAACTACATGGTCTTTATAGGAAGCCAGATATAATACGAACAGTTAAGTCTCGTAGAGTGCGATGGGCAGGACATGTTGCACGTATGGGGAATGAAAGACTTGCATGGAAGCTTCTTGTAGGAAAGCCAGAGGGAAAGCGCCCAGTTGGTAGACCAAGAATTAGGTGGGAGAATAACATTAACTATGATTTGAGGGAAGTAGATTGTATAGGGATTGATTGGAAATCATTAGCTCAGGATAGGGATGTATGGAGAGCTTATGTCTGCGCGGCCATGAACCTACGGGTTCGACAGTGCCAGTGAGTAAGTAAGTAAGTAAGTATTCTCCCACCTCATTCTTGGTCTACCAACTGGGTTTCCCCTCTGGTTTTCATACAAGAAGCTTCCATGCACGTCTTTCATTCCACATTCGTGCCACATGTCCTGCCCATCGCAGTCTACGAGACTTAACAGTTCTCATTACATCTGGCTTCCTATAAAGACCATGTAATTCACTGTTAAGCAGTCTTCTCCATTCGCCGTCTGTTCATCTCTCTTTGGTCCAAACATTTTGCTAACAACTTTATTCTCAAATACTCGTAATTTCCGTTCCTCCCTTAAAGTAAGAGTCCATGTATCGCATCCATATCCATCCATAGTAATTCTGCCCGAGGGCAGGTCCTTCACTGCAATCATATCATTTTCATGCTATGCTTTGCAGCTTTACTAGGGAATTGCAGGTGTGGTAGCTTCGCGTTGCTTTCCACACCAGTGAAAGATGATGATGATAAGGATGATTATGATGATGATGGCCATATGATTTCGGGGACCGTTTGGGCCTGAACGTTTTCCTGACATTTGTCTTACAGATGAGGAAAAACCCCGATAAAATCTCACCCAGAAAAACTTTCCCGACCGGTGACCGAACCCGGGCCCGCTGCGTGAGAAGGCAGCACGCTACCTCGAGACCACAGCGGTGGACACTCGCATCCATATAATATAACGAATTAATACCATTGAGTTGTAGGCCTTCTTCATCCTCTGAAGATTTCATAGCATGCTATAGTATAAAATTAAATAGTAGAGGAGATAGTGCATCTCCTTGCTTCAACCCATTGTGAATTTCAAAAGTATCCGAAAACACCACTAAAGCTAAATATATAATCACACATAGAAATTAATTATATCATGCAAATAGACTAATGACAATTGAGGAAAATTTTTAAGAAGTGGTTGAATTAAAGAATCTAGGAACAATCATTATAAATAGGAATGAGATGCACATAAAAAAGTAAACATAGGCTCAATTCTGAAAATGCATGCTGTTATGCATTAGAGGGATTCTTGTCCTCCCAACGTCTCTGAAAATAACTTAACTGAAGATACGTAAAACTTATCCTCCAAGTTACAATACATTGATGCGAAACAAGGACCCTTACTTTAAGAGAGGAGAAAATATTATGAGTATCCATTTATCCATAGTAATTCTGCCCGAAGGCATGTCCTTCACTGCAATCATAGCATTTTCATGCTATGCTTGCAGCTTTACTAGGGAATTGTAGGTGTGGTAGCTTTCCGTTGCTTTCCACACCGGTGAAGGATGATGATGATAATGATAAGGATGATGATGGCCATATGATTTCGGGGACCGTTTGGGTCTTAAAGTTTTCCTGGCATTTGTCTTATAGCTGAGGAAAAACCCCGATAAAAACCTCGTCCAGAAAAACTGCCCCCACCGGGGATCGAACCCGGGCCCGCTGCGTGACAAGGCAGCACGCTACCTCAATACCACAGCGGTGGACATTATAAGTATTTGAAAATAAAATTCTTAGGGAAAAAAAATTGTACCAAAGAGAATGAACAGGCAAGCGAATGGAGAAGACTGCTTAACAGTGAGTTACATGATCTTTATAGGAAACCAGATATACTCGTAATATGAACAGTTAAGTCTCGTAGACTGCGATGGCCAGGGCATGAGGCACCAAATGGGATTGAAAGAGAGACAAACTTCTTTTAGGAAAACCAGGGAGAAAAAGCCCAGTCCATAGACCAAGAATGAGGTGGGAGAATAACATTGTCCATTATTTAATGGAAATAGATTATACAGGCGATGATTGGAAAATATTAACTAAGGATAGGAGTGTATGGAGAACTAATGCTCGTGCGGCCATTAACCTACGAGTTCTATTGTGCCAGTGAATTAGTTTGTTAGTTTTCTAACCCGTATATTGATGGCTGCGCACACATCAGCTTTCCAAACATCCCTATTCTGAGCTAATGTTTTCAAACTATCACCTGTATAATTTATCCTCCTGGATCATTGTAAATGATATTCTTCCACTTCATTCTTACGGAAGTGTTTTATCTGGATTTCCTACATAGAATTTCGGTCACTCCCTTTTTTTCCTGCCACAAATTTCATTTTACTATTTACCCACACTCGTTTCGTTTCATTTCATTAATCCGTCCCTGTGATGGTGCATCAGGCGTAGTGGCCGGCAGCCTTATTACTCGTATTCATAGAACTTCAATGTAAGGGAATTCATTTCATCTCATCCCTCTACCCAGCCCTGAGTTGGACACGAATTGGGCAGGTATTTTTATTCACTAAATGAAAAAAAAAACAGCTATAACTCTGTGTAATCAAACAAAAGAAACGCGATGAATGCTGAAAGCAAACACATCCTTTGTGAATCGCTATCCTTTGTGAGGGAACAATTAACAATAAAATTTGCAGTTGATTGATTCCATGTGTTACTTCGGTTTTGATTCACCGCTACATACATATTTCACAAATCGCATCACAAAACATTGAAACAGAGATAATGAAACTAGACATCTCGTCCGTAAGTAAAACCACAATCAAATGAACTCTTTCTTGGAATGGATTTGCCCGGGATTTGCTGAAACCACGCATGGATGCTAGTTCAGAAATATCTTTGACATTTACGCCCTCATATTTTTTGGAACACATACAAACATACCTACGCGAGGTAATATTTTCCAGTAATTTCCTTATATAGTACAGCACCTCGCTAAAATCAAGTTAAACGTTATTCTCCCACCGCATTATTGGTGTACTTACTGAGAGTATTATCTCTAGTTTCCATGCGTTAAACGTCCATGTCTCTCTTTCATTCGCTGTTTGTGCAACATGCATTGCCTATCGGAGTCTGTAACTCAATTGTTGTTATTAAATTGTTTTGATATCTCCTAAAGATCATAGATATCTCTTATGCAGTTTCCTCCATTCACTTGAATGTTTATTTGCTGTTTAAGTCCGCCGTGCTAGCCGAGATGTTAACATGCCTGCTTCCTGACTAGCAGGCCCGGATTCGTTACTCGGCGGGGTTGAACATTGTTAAATATTATTTTTATATCCTCAATTCCTGTCCAACTCAGAGTCGGGACGAGAGATGAGATGGAGCTCATATATACAGGTCTTTAAGAGACAAGTGTGCCGGGCAACCCGTCTGACGCACATCACGGGAGCAGATGAACGAAATGAAATGTAATGGATGTGATGAGTATGGAGAAATGGTGGAATGAAATTGTGGCAGGGGAAAACGGGAGAAATCCCCGAGAAAACCTGTGCAAGCTCCGTTTTGTCCACCACGAAACCCAAATGGAGTGACCGAGACTCGATATCGGGACCGAAGCGGCGATTGGCGAGTGTCTAACGGCTTGCGCCACGGAGCCGCTCTTTAATTAATTTCATTGAATTAATTTGACTGTAAAATATTCAATCTTGGGACCTGGAGAGGTGGTGGTGTACAATTTTTAATTGCTATATTACGCGCCATATTCCTGCATTAAATTGCAAACGTATGTTCATAGTGCTTCGTCCGTCGGTAGGGACAATTACTTTGGCGGCCCCCTTGGTACTTTTCGATTGGAGTAGGCTACATGTCAGCACATGTCCCTTCTCTTCAGCATCATGCCTCATACAACAAACTTTACACTACACAAAGAAAACATGCACTTATCCTGCAATCCTCTCTGAACACAATACATGAATAATAATAATAATAATAATAATAATAATAATAATAATATGTTTATCTTATTTAGTAGATTTGTCTCTATTATTATTTTTTTATGTCTAATTCGGATGATCCATCTTTTGGAATTATTGATCCCAAATACTTAAAATATTCCACTATTTTAATCTTTGTTCAATATATTTCTAATTACTCGGAAAGATAAGATAATAATAACAATAACAATAACAATAATAATAATAATAATAATAATAATAATAATAATAATAATAATAATAATAATAATAATAATAATAATAATGCTTTATTTTAGCTGGCAGAGTGAAGGCCATAAGGCCTTCTCTCTCCACTCAAACAGGGAATAGTAAAAATTATACAAAAATTACATACTTATTACAATTTTAAAATATTAGTAAAGTATAGACTAAACAAAAGGCAGTGGGGATGTGACATAATACTATCTAATACTATCAAAACACGGTAGAGAGGTAGAGTGATCCCACGACAGGCCTCGGGAGGCCCTTGGGGTAGTAAAGGTTAAGGCTCCCACTTTTTCTGGACAATCGGCACTTGATGCCAGTCGGGTTGTCAGCCCTGCATGACGAACGCCTTTACCCCCAGAATAAGCGCATGGTACTCATTTTCAATTAGAGGCTGAGTCGACCCCAGGATCATAGTGCCGCCAGAGGGTTTGGGTCAGTTTAAAAATCCTGACCCTACCAGGACTCGAACCCTCGACCTTCCGGTTTGTAGCACAGTGCCTTAACCACTACGCTACGGCAACACATGATATATAATAAAATTAATATAAAATAAAATTAAGCAAAGCTTCGTAGATGAATATTTATGGATATATACAAAATGCTGACGATGAAAAATAAATTAAATTATTAACTGTTGATAAAATACTACTCAGTGAGGTGTATAAGTTAGTTTGTTATCAATTTTTTTGTTTAATTTGGATCTTGGATCCTAGTGACGAAATTCCAACCTAACATTTGCCTTGAAAACTGAAGAAAACCAAATAACCAGAGTCAATTGGTTGGCACCGGGATTTGAACCCGAGACATTC
This sequence comes from Diploptera punctata, assembly GCA_030220185.1. NCBI lineage: Eukaryota > Metazoa > Arthropoda > Insecta > Blattodea > Blaberidae > Diploptera > Diploptera punctata. Next base: position 175,676 of record JASPKZ010008401.1, read on the forward strand.
CAAATATGAGTCTCAAACGCTACCCCCTAGCCATCTAGCTTGTTCTGAGTTATTAAACTCAATATCCTGTAACAACATCGTGAGAAGGTACTATAATAACTTCAGGGAACTTAATAAAATCTTTGAAGCACCATTTTTTAAAACACCGAGATATGATTCACGTCGTAGACACCCTTAGGAATACCTCCCTCAGTAATGGACCAAACCAATGCAGTATGTGCGAATCAGCCTACATAACACCCCCGCTTATCAGCAACTAATCCAGTATTTTCAATGCCCTTTAATTTTCCAAATCACAATATGAAAAGATAGAGTCAAATAATAGAATATATTAATACAATTCATGATACAATTCCGTTGAAGTATTAGTCATACAACTTAAGTATAAAATTGTAATATTGTTACCTAAAAGGTCCGTCTCCTCAACTTTACAGTTGACTTTAAAGTAAAGTTAAACATTGAAGTTGAGGAGACGGTAACTATTTTATAATTTTATACTTTAATTGCATATAATAGAAGATAATAATAATAATAATAATAATAATAATAATAATAATAATAATAATAATTTGAGAGCAATAGCAGGATACCAAAGGACCGATAAAAAGAAAAAACGAAGATATAAGAACAGAACTTAATATATTTAATCTCTGTGAAAGAATAAAATATTATCAACATGCTTGTCTTCAGCACGTATTACGAATGAATGAACAGCGCATAGGCCTACCAAGAGGAATGTATAATTATAAACCAAAAGGGAGAAGAATGTTGGGAAGACCATTGAAGAGATGGAAGGACCAATTCGACCTATAATGAGATCGGAACAGGCCATTAGGCTTAATCCTTGTTGTTGTTGATGATGATAATAATAATAATAATAATATTTTTTTATTTCTAAGTAGCTGATTACCTGACGTGGCCCAGTCATTTTGGATATTTTATTTTTCAATAATTCTTCTCACACCATAAATCTTGGACATTTATATTGCATTCGTTAAATCTAGAGTAGGCCTAAAAATCAAATATATTGTGAATAATAATTGTATTGTAGTTATAACGCGTAATAATTTTGTTTATTGTTAATTTATCAGATAAAAGTTAAAAATTAAAATGTACCTATTGGTAGGTGCCGTCGTCCTCAACTTAGTTAAAATGATGTATATAAAATATCAACTGGAGGACTTTCGGAAGTAGAACTTCCATCATCAGCAGGTTGAGATTCTGCCACCAGTTGTTGTTGTTTACGACGATGTAGACTCCAACTGTTTGTCGTAAACAACAACTAGTAGCAGACGTTTAACCTGTTGGTGATGGAAGTTAACTTCCGAAAGGCCTCCAGTTAATATTTTATATACATCGTTTTTAAAAAGTTGAGGACGACGGCACCTGCCAGCAGGTACATTTTAATTTTTAACTTTTATCTTATGATTATTCGCCTCAACGGAATTTTATATGAATTTATTAGTATTGATTGTAATTTAGATGTGACTGAATTCAAATACCTAGGAACAATAATCACAAATAGGAATGAGATGCACAAAGAAATTAAACATAGGAATTCTGGAAATGCGTGCTATTTCGTATTCCAGGGACTCTTGATGTCCCAACTCCTTTCAAAAAAATATTAAACTGAAAATATATACAACTATTATTCTACCAGTTATATTATATGGATACGAAACATGGACACTTATTTTAAGGGAGGAAAGGAGATTACGAGTATTTGAGAATAAAGTTCTTAGGAAAATTTTTGGAGCAAAGAGAGATGAACAGACGGGTGAATGGAGAAGACTACTTAACAGTGAACTACATGGCTTTTATAGGAAGTCAGATATAGCAAGAACAATAAAGTCTCGTAGACTGCAATATGCAGGACGTGGCACGAATGGGGAATGAAAGAAGTGCATTGAAGCTTCTTGTAGGAAAACCAGAGGGAAACACGCACAGTTGGTAGACCGATAATGAGGTGGGAGAATAACATTAACTATGATTTGAGGGAAGTAGATTATACAGGAAATGATTGGAAAACATTAGTTCAGGATAGGGATGTATGGAGAGCTTATCTCCGCTCGGCCTTGAACCTACGGGTTCGATAGTGCCAGTTAGTTAGTTAGTAAGTAATTTAGATATAACAGTATTCTTCGTACTTGTGGAATGCAGGCTTCCACGGCCGGTATTCTTCGTATTTTTTTCTAACATGGTTGAATGGTAGACAAGGTATTATAGCCTTAACTCTGCCAGGTAAAATAAATATTATATAATTGTGCGTTTTCACATTTTTTGAAAAAAAAATCATCATATATATTTCCCTCAGTTAATTATTTACATACTGCAACAATAAATTGTGCTTTTTTTCATTTGAATTTATGCTGGCATAGAATCCCCAGTTTTCTTTGTGTTTAAAAAGAAGTAAGACTACTTAAGTAAAATGGTTTAAAATCGTACATAACGAGTGAATGAACACGTGTTGCGTGTCATAAGCAGGGTGTCCATTAATCTCAAGTTGTCACGGGTGCGTTTTACTGTTTCCTTAATGCAAAACAGCTCGATGAGGTTGACGATGACGAAAGACTTTTCTATGCTAATGAAGTGAGCCAGATGTTTTAATTTCTAATATAACACAAGCTTCGAGAAATTTGTAAATATCTGATGCAATACCCTTTCTAAATAATGAAATACAATTACATTTTTATTAAAACTTCATAATTAAAGAGCTCAGCTGTTTTCTCACTTCATAAGAGTAATTATTTATATTTTGGATTGTATGATCATATACGTAGGATGCCAGAGAAAATAATATTACCCAGACAAGCTTTGAAATGGATTCCACCTGGGAAAAGAAAGAGAGGTCGACCTAGACTGAAATGTATGGATGGTGTAAGAAGAGATATGAGGGAGCTATATAGGTCTGGAAGTATTCAAATGGGAAGATAGAGGAGAGTGGAGAAAGAAGATAAAACTTTGAAATGCTTTGGGCATAGAAATATGTTTTATTACACTTTAAACTTGTTTATAAATAAATTAATTTATATTTTGGTCAGAAAGATAAATAAACCAACTATTGCACGATTAATTAGAAGTGGATAATATTCAGAATTAAGGGTAAAATATATCGATTAAATATAAACATTAACACTGAGAAATTGGGGCTGGAAATAAATATCAATAAAAATAAATATATGGTCACACAGAAATGTATTCTATAATGAAAATGGAAGTTAATGACAATTGAGAGGAATTTTGATGAAGAGACTGAATTAAAATACCTAGTAAAAATAAAATTACAAACTGAAATTAGGTGTAGAAATAAATTAAACATAGGCTCAATTCAGGAAAATCATGGAAGTATGTATTATTGGGACTCTTGCTATTAAAATTTCTCTTAACAAATATCACACTAAAAAATATAAAATTGTTATTCTTTTGGTTATATGGAAGCGAAATATGGACACCTATTTTAAGGAGGAAAAAATATTACGAGTATTTGAGAATAAAGATCTTAAGTATTTTTTGACAAAAAGAACATACAGGATAAATGAAGAATATTTACATAAGAGTGAGCTACATGATCTTTATGGGAAACCAGATAGAATAAGCACAGTTAAATATTTTAGACTGAGATGAGGCAGAATATGTTGCACGAATGTTGAATAAAAGAGGATTATGCAAACTCCCGGTGGGAAAACCAGAGGAAAAGTAGGTAGGCTAAGAATGAGGTGAGAGAATAACGTTAACCATGATTTGAGGGAGGGAATTATACTGAGAATGACTGGAAACGTTATCTTGGATAGCAATGTTTGGAGAGATTATGCCCTTGCGGAAAAATTAGAGAGTGTGAATTTATTGAAAACGGGCAATTTATGAATTCTGTTTGTGTTATAATCTCCAGTAATAATTGTCTCTCGTGCAGTTAATTTTATCAGGAATTAATGAAATTATGTTCATTGAAAGAATAGAAAGTTGCACTTTTCTTTCTTCCTTTTGTTTGCTTTATAACGCTTTTTTGTACAATGCCAAGGGAAGATGTATAATTAAAATTCTTTCACCGGGAGACTGGGAATCTAGGTCTGACGTAATTCTAACTCCACAACTTAAGTGCGTCATTCCAGCTTTCAAAACCTTCGCAATGCTCCATCATTGCGTAATTTATGTTTCTCCACATTAAATTTACTACTTTAAAATTTAAGGATAAATATTTTATGTCTAAAAGAATTCAAAATATACAGGGTGTTCCATTCAAATCTCCCATATTTTAATTAATCATAATTAACAAAGTATGCGGAATTATTAAATGAGGCCGGCATTAAACGAAACAGGAACTCAAAGAATTTTCATTGTCACACAATGCCACACACTAAAACACCTCTATATGTGCACCGTTAGTAGCACGAATAATATTAAGTCTGTATTCGATTTCGTGCCACGTTCTGCAAGCTTGGTGAATTGATTTCTCTGAAATTCTGCTCTAATTTCTTCAATATTTTCTTCTGAAACACGTTTACCAGCACCACCTGATTCTTTTTTAACGCTTCCAGTCGCCAGAAACTTGTGAAGCCATGCCTTATGGTTTTCCCATCAGATGCATTTCCTCCATATTCTCTCCGGTAATTTCATTGCACTGTAATTATTGACTTCTTCTCTGCATACCAGAAACGTTTGTGCTCGTTGCTGAGGAGTTGCCATTTTGTTTTATGTCATTATTGTCCAACATGCGACAGATGAATTAAACAATGAAAACAAAAATTATTTAAGTTTCTCTTTCTTTTAATACCAACCTCATTTCATAATTCCGCATACTTTAATAGTTATTATTACGTGAAATTTGGGATGTTTTAATGGGACAGAGTGTATAATTTACACACGCATAAATTCTTTGCTGGGAGTTGTCATACTTTAATTATTTCTGGCTTTCCTCATGTTGAGAATTGCAAATAAAATTGAGATTTCTTAGGACGGGTTATTGGCCTAACCTAAGAATTCCAATGGTAGGTCTGCAACCTTTTGGTCTCTGGACAGACATAAAAAGTAAAGTGATCCCAGAACAGGCCCGGAGGCCCTTGGGGTAGTAGGAGGTTAAGGCTCCCACTTTTTTCTAGACAATCGGCACTTTATGTCAGCCGGGTTGTCAGCCCTGCATGACGGCCGCCTTTACCCCCAAAACAAGCGTGGTACTCATTTCCGTTAGAGGCTGAGTCGACCCCAGGGCCATAGTGCCGCCAGAGAGTTTGGGTCAGTTTAAAAATCCTGACCCCAACGGGATTTGAACCCTCGACCCTCCGGCTTGTAGCTCAGTGCCTTAACCACTACGCTACGACATGCCCCCGGACAGACATAAGGATAACGTATTTACTTAGTATCCGATGGAACGGTTATACCGCCGCGGCGCGCCGTTGGATGCAACATGTTCATCTAATGGAGGATCACATGACCCAAACAGGTGTTAAACCATCAGCCTGCAGGAAGAATAAGACTAGGACTTCCACTCAAAACACTTTTGGGTGGTATTTCTATTGAGACCGAAACAGGTCAACAAATGGACTAATTCGTGAACGGATTATGATGATTATGATACATTCGTGGGAAAATTTTTGGACCAAAGAAAGACGAACAGACAGGCGATGGGAGATAAGATTAAACAGTGAGCAACATTATCTTTATGGAGAACCAGATATAACAAGAACAGTTAAGTCTCCTAGTCTGCAATATGGCGGAGGTGTGGCACGATTGGGAATTACATTTCATGAACTCGTCTCAGTTGTTGAAAATAAAGTCCCATGAATCACACTTTAAAAATTCCATCAGACATTAACATTACATTTAAATAAATAATAGTTAAAAAACTAAAACAACACGCTTTATTAGAAAACCGAACTAAAAAATGAAAAATAATTTTAATTTACAACACGCTTGGTATAAAATTAAAGTGATCAACAAAAAAATAATCTCCAACACATCTAGAATAAAACTAGAGTTATCTACAAAAACAAATAATTTTACCATCAAAAGCGTGGGGTGCTTTTTAAGGTTTTTTCGTTTTCTTCTTAGAGACTTTACTTTTACCAATATCTGTTTATTATCAAATATATTATTTGATATAGAGCACCACACGCTTTTCATGGTAATTTTTTGTAGTTAACTCTAGTTTTAATCTAGATGTGTTGGAGATGAATTTTTTGTTGACCACATTAATTTTATCCCCATCATGTTGGATATTATTATTTTTTTCATTTTTTAGTTCGGGTTTCTAATAAAGCGTGTTGTTTTAGTTTTGTAAACTATTATTTATTTTTTAGTTTGGTTATCTAAAAATATAAATATCTTTAAATTCGATACTATTGTAATATGAGCTAAAAGTAATACTCTTATAAAAAAACATCCGGGCCGGATTTGAACCAGCGACCTATGGATTACTGAAATTATATACCACTACAGTCCACCGCTCTACCAACTGAGCTACCAGAGGATATAATATTAATTTCTTACAACCTATTATCTTAATATATAAAAATTACGTGTCACGTTGTTTTTTCGCGAAGGAATCCTAAACTACCGAACCGATTTTAATAAAATATTGCACACTGTGTGCAGTTTGATCCAACTTGAGACTTAGGGAAGTTTATAATTAAATTTATAGTTGCATTAATTGTATTGCAAATTATTTGTTTATTATTTAACAAAGAGTTATAATTATCTGTGAGTTCTATACGATTCTAGTAGTAGTAGTAGTAGGACTTTATTAGACAAAAAGTAAGATATTTACAATATTATTTACAAATATGGGTCGCACGGGCAATAAGCCGTACGTGCTGTTGACAGTCCGTTACAATAAAGTAATAATTGGTACTAGTGTAAAGAAAAATAAACAACAAAAACAGCAATAACATTACAATTACATAAAGAAAACACAATAATATTACAATTAAGTAATAACACAATAGCATTATACACTAGAAAAACATTAACATTACAATTACATAAAGAAAAACACATTAATATTACAATTAAATAATAACACAATAGCATTATACACTAATTAATTTATATATAATTGTTAATAATTAATGGTATTGCATTTTGATAACATATATTTATTCATGAATGAGTGTTGTCCTTATTTTTCGCGTTTTGTCCAGAAATTTACCGAGGTTTATCCAATTTTCTGGATTTACCAATAACTCGTAGGCATGCCAATCTTTCCCGATTTGAATTTAGAAATCTTCCGGTAATAACTGACGTCTCCAATATTCTAAATCATTACATTTTCCTAATATATGTATCTCATCTTCGAAGTTCCCGCACATTGGACATATTCGCATATCGTGATCGTCGCTAATTTTTAGAAATTTCCATGCCCCTAGCCTAAACCAAGCAAGCCCTCATCTCTCCTTAAATCCTAGGTTGAGTATATACGATTCTTTTCCCCAGACGTGTTTTAGGTCTCTTTGTAAACACAGTGAGCGTTTTCCTGTACATTCGGCGAAAGTATCTTGTTGGTTTATATCTAAGTACCTCCTCCTTATTTTCTCCACACGTTCTTGCGATTTTCAGTCCCTTTTCCCATATCCAGCCCATCCCAATCTTTTGGAGTTCTCTCCTAACCTCGTCTGCCCAAAATTTAACATCTATTGTTTTAATTTGGTGGTCGTAACAAATTGCTCTAAGCATTGTTTGTTCACATTGGATTACTCGCAACCAGTATTTCAGTTACACGAATTTTTACAGTTAATGTCGTCCTGGAATGACCCGAATTCATATAAAATTCCACAGTTAGAAACGGCCTTACTAAGTCCTGTAATATACTTTAGAAAATGCGTATATACCTTATTTAGTGTTTCCGTTCTTTGGAAACCCCAAATCTCACTACCATAGTGCATTACTGGCCTGACCATCGCTGCATACATTTTTTCTAATGTGCTGACTGGAATATCAGGCACTCGACCCAGAATACCGAGTACAGATGGCCGTGTAATGTAATTTGTTTATTACATAACCAGGTGGCTGTGCTTTTTGTTGCAACCGCGAATTTCAATTGAATTACAAATATTGATTATTTCATATTTTAAGCGTGTTTGTGTTTATTTTATTTTTAAATATATTGATAATAATATTAATTTCGTGTGTAAGTATTAGTTTTAAGTAATCTGGCTGAAAGACAGCAACTTAATTTAAATTTAACTGGACCGAGAAGGGACATTGAACGATATGGCGAATCAGTTCTAGAGACCATGAATAATAAGATATCAAGTGAATTTCCGCAAATTGGTATAGGCCTATGTGACATAAATCTTACATTTAAGAAGAATGTCAATTTAAAAACATATGAATGTCCTAAGGAACGCAATAACAGAATTATAAGTAAGTCTGCCTAATATTACAGACACAATCTCCATGCCTCAATTAAATGAAAAACAAGATGACTATAATATATCACAAGATGATATTACTATACAGAGACTTCTTGATGATGATGAGAATCCAAACTGCCAACAAGTTCGTAGAAAAAAACGAAAGTATAATGAAATCAGCAAGCCTCCTCAAAATATTCCATCAATAAATGTATATAATCCTTATGATACACTTGTGGATGATACTGAGAATGCAGACAACATAAATTCATCTCAATCAACAAAACCACTTCCACGTAAACCACCACCCATATTTATACCGGGTGTAGTTAACGTACCAGAACTAAAAACATTGTGTAAAACGAAAACTTTCTGATTTAGATTTCTCACTTAGTTTACTACAACATAATTTAACGTATACCTTAGCCACAACAACGCGTGGCCGGGACGTATATATATAAAACAAAGTCGGATTAGTTACACTATTTATAACTCAAAACGGCTGGACCGATTTTTATGATCTTTGATTTGTTGAATTTGTTTCCGCCCCGAATAGCAGATAACTATTAAAACATCGGAAAAATTAACGTAAAAATATTTAAAGGCGATACGACGTTCGCCGGGCCAGCTAATATATTATATATTATTTATGGAATTATTGTATTGGCGTTGGTCCTTTACAAGTATACAAAGTTTCAAGTCGATCCGATGTTTTTAAGTGGGTGAAAATCGTGTTGAAAGATTCCATTACATAGATAGATACAGGTCAAGCTAATATAAAGCATGTAAAAATGCATTATTTATGAGAGACCTTATAAAACAAAAATGTATCAACCAGAGAAATATATCGTGTCGAAACTCGGGGAAAAAAGATGCAACAAATAATGAATATATATCAATTCCGAGCTAAGTTGCTGCAGTTGTACTGTAAACAAACCTGCTTAAGGTATTACTCCGCCGACTCCGTCTATTGGGGGAACTGTGGTGCTACTTTTACCCGCCATTTTGACTGAATTATGTACGGAATTGTCATCGACAGAAACATAGTTCTTAGGCAACATCGTATTTTACGGGAATTAAGACTGAATACAAGATAAGATGGTACCAACAATTAGGAACTTATATTTCTTATTTAACGCAATATATATATATATATATATATATATATATATATATATATACGGGCATACATAATCAGATGTTTACGCTTTTTCCATGACGTCGGCAGATATTCTTTATTTACAAGCAGAATTTATACTCCATGCTTACTCACCTTTAACTTATGCTGTTATTTTCACCAGTTATTCAATGGCTAATGTACGAATTTTTCACTAAACTGTTTGAAAGCATTCAAAATAATTTGTTTCCCTCCGCTTTACAAATCCCTTCCTTTCCAAATGTTTTATAATTATACAGAAGCGCCATATTGAACAATTGAAATTCCAACGTATTCTACACCGCGCAAACCTAAGAATATAACAATATGAATACTTATTTAATGTATTGAGATTGCAATTATATATTAGATAATTCTTCTATATGAATTATATAGATATGTGTATGTAATACATATTTGTATTATTTTAATTTCCTTTATATCGAGTGTTAGAGAGGGAACTACTTTTTCTCGTACGCTCAAAGATAAAAATGTTTTTGACCACTAAAATACAATCATAGATCCGATTTGTTCGCATTGCAACTGCAACTTAGCTCGGAAGAGGTATAGCAGAAATGTATACGTTAACTGTCATAGGCGGTAAAACAAAATGGAGAACGAAGATGTAAGACAACAGTGCAATATAATGCACGTCAAAAACTTACATGAATCAGAAAAAATAATGGAACGCTCATTAACAACGTCTTCTTCTTCGTATACCCTTTTACCCTAAATAAAGCATCATTACCCTGATTGAGATTTAAGTGTCACCTTATTGGAAGTATCTTAACCATGCTAATGTAGTTACACTTATTTCTTTACAGATGCCAGTGAAGATCTGATTTTGTAACGAACAAGGAAAAATAAAATCATGTGACGAATATCTATATTTGGTGAAGTCATGATGCTGAAATTAATGGGCGAATTAATTAGGGCAAATCTGCAATATCAAAATTAAATAGTGTTATATGGGAACAGAATGTATTTTCTAAAGCAAAAACAAACATTTTTATTTACGATAATAAGGATTACAATGATATACGATGCAGAAACATGGGAATTAATATATAGAAAAATAAGTAAATTAAGTTCTGCAGAAATTGATTTTTTGGAGGCGTTCAGCTGGAATTTCTAGAAGAGATCAAATAAGAAACAGCGTAATTAAAAACCTATTAATATTTAAACTTCAGTTATGGATTTCATTAAGGAAAAACAATTAAAATGGTATGATCATGTATAAATAATCACAGAAGTCAGAGTCCCAAGAAGAATACTACAATGGGTTCCTCCTATTAGAAGAAGAAGATATAAAAACATTTTAATGATGGTGTATTGAGCTGCATGAGGGAAAAGGGATTTGACGATGGAGATTGGAATAACAGAAAGATGTGGAGGAGATTGACTAGTAGATTAATTGGGCGCAGGAAGATGTGATACAGGCGGCTCCGTGGATCAAGCGGTTAGACGCTCGCCTCTCACCGCTGGGGTCCCAATATCGAGTCCCAGGTCACCCCATGTGGGTTTCGTGATGAACGAAACGGAGCTTGGGCAGGTTTTTCTCGGGGGTTTCTCCCGTTTTCCTCTGCCACAATTTTATTTCACCGTTTCTCCATATTCATATACTCCATTTCGTTTCATTTCGTTCAACTGTCCTTGTAATGGTGTGTCAGGCGTGGTCGGCCCGTACCTAGACATTCACAGATCTCTATATAAGGGGCTTCATCTCATCTCATCCTTCGACCCATCCTTGAGTTGGACACGAGTTGAATATATTATAAGATGTTGTAAAACCTGTTAAAAAATAGTTTTGTCATAAATCAAGTTATGTATAGGTAACTGGAGAAGGGTTGCATGGATACATGCAAGGCACAGAATTAAAATGAATTAACAATTCACAAGACAGTATCTAGCCTCGAGTATCTTTTAAGTATCGTGAGAATATCTAGAAGCGCATTGCAGTACAAGTCAACAGGTCAGATTCTCTCCATTCCTGCTTTTCTTTAGATTATATCTTTATCACTACTCCTCCCCCCTTACTTGTAGCACGTCAACATGTTGGTTCGCTCCAGAAAAGCAACACCATTTTCTAAATCTGTTTCCCTTTCTCTTCGGAAAGCACGTATTGGTTTTATGACCTACTCCAAACAGATAATGTTGCTGTTTTATAAAAAAAAAATCATCCCTTTATTTTTACTCCAATACACGGTACTTTTTCTTATAAAAACACAAGTGCAAAACAAACAGAAAATATTAAGAAAACTCAAATATTACTCGCACAAGTTAAGTCTGCACGGCTAGAGGGAAAGTGTGTTAGCGCTAGTGTCGCCGAACTATCTCTCTATGTAATGGAGAATCCCTAAACACATGTAAAATATTATTACATGCTTGTCAATTTAGTAATTTATTCGACGACTGCGGAAGGTGTCGGATTGTTTGTCATCTCTTTCTATTACCAGCCTCGCAACACAACACAAGGGGGGGTCCAGAATTGGCAACATGTAATGAGGAATGTAAAGAAGGGATAGCTCATCCCCCATCTAGTAAGAAGGTTGCTGGATTATTCATTTCGTCAACGAATGCTGCAGATGTCGGATCATTTAACACAACATTTGCCACCTCTTCCCTCCCAGTCAAATAAAACACAGGGCACAAGAAGTGGCAACCTATTAAGAGAAGGAGGAGAATCGACAGCACATTCCTACAATTTTTCAGCAAGCAGATTTCACTTGGGTGAATAATATACACACATAAAAATTTCAGTGTGTCTTTGTCCTGGCCATTTTTTATATCAATTTTCCTTCATTTTCACTCTCTCTTTCTACCCTTGTGCAGAATCTTGTGTCGCCACTCTTCGATTATTGTGACGTTATATATGATGATCTTAATAGTCACTTGCCACAGAGACTGCAGCGTGTTCATAATGCATGCGTTCTTTTCATTTCCAATATTCGCCATCATGATCACATTTTTTAACATTCAACAATCCCTCTTGACTCCGTTTTAATGGCAGACGTAAATTGTTCTCTCTTTCGCTTCTTTTCAAGTTCTCAACCGAACTCTAAACCACGACCGCGGTTTTCCGATTATTTATTGTTTCCATAACATCTATAAAAATGACTGAAAATTCACAGAAACTGTTATGAAACCATAGACATGATTCAGACATTTGTTTCAAGAATTAACAACCGTATTTTCAGTTTTTATTATTGTTATGGAAACAATAAAAATAGGAAAATCGCGGTCGTGGTTTAGACTTCAATTGAAGAGCTTATTTCCAAAGTGTCTTAAATCCAAAATTCGTGATTTCCGATATTTTTATATGACAAAAGTCTTTATTCCGTCAGGTATCATATTAACACGTTATGTTCCTAAGTGTCTTATATCCGCTGTTAAAACGGTTTGAAAATCGTGTTTAATTCCAAAGTGTCTTATATCCCAGCTGTTTTTATTTCCAATATGTCTTGACCAATCTGCTGATTCGGTACAAAGCACGTGACTCATCATGGGGGCTGCTATGGCACTCCTTGTTACATGGCGGTGAACAACAGTCAGCTGTGATTTTCTGTGTTTTTTTTTGTTTATTTGTCGGTGAAAAACAAATGGCTAGTTGTGAAGAAGACCTAGTAAGTCATTTAGGACGGACAGCGAGAAAAAGAGCACTGGTACCTTCAGAGTGGGCTAAAAACAAAGATAAACACCATAAATACGCTAGTGATGATAGTATACCGAAAGTGGCATGTAATCACAATGGGGGATTTTTTAAAACTTCTGAGCTTTCTACCGCAGACTGTTTCCATTCATTATTTTATATCAACAAAACTAAGGTAGAACAAGTTTCATTTTTTAAGAAAGTTAGGTATTATCCAACACCATCATGCAATGCCATTCTGGCAAAAAGTATTTTCAAATAGTGCATCAGATGCAGTAAATGACTTCTGATAATGAACTCTGAAAGATTGTGATACCTTCGTGTAAGCAATATCTTTTTTTTTTCGTTTACACTGTTTTTCCTTCTTGTTTTACTTTTTTTGTTAACTTTATTTTATTCTCACATATAGACACATGGACAGGACACACACGCAGACCCAAGGTGGAGATTTAAAATCCCCTACCCCGCCGGGAATCGAACCCGGGTCGCTGGAGTGGAAGGTACGGGCTCTGCCGACTACGCCACGGCGACGGACTATTTCGAAACTTAATAAATTGCACACTTTATTGAGTATTAGATATTACTTTCTCCTACTAAAACTTTCCTTAAACTATGTTTACTTCCTAAACGTCTTAACTCCAAGTCATGTGACACTGTTACTATCACTTGTAATGGTGGAGGATTTTTGAGAGTAAGTGACAATATTCCCAATGTAGTTAACAAATAATCATAACTTATAATGCATTTAAAAATTAAATACCTTAAAATAAAAATCGCGATTTCTGGAGTTTGGTATTTCATGGATTTAAGACACTTTGGAAATAAGTTCTTCAATTGAGAAATTCACCCATACACTCCTAGTTACCTGGCATCCAGATATGACAAATTATCTTCTTACCAAAATATTGACACTAGGTCACAAGAGAACAGTCTGCTAACAAACCCTCTCCACATCATTTCCTCTTATTCTACTTCTTTCACAGTAGCCTCTGGCCGCTCCTGGAATTCCTTCCCTCAAGTTATCAGGAATTGCCGCACACTTGACACTTTTAAGTCACGCTTATACAATTACTTGTTGAATAATAATTTTTAAAGAACTAAATTTGTTCTATGTCATTAAAGTATTTTTTTCACATTTCTCCTTCTTGTATATATTATATTTCATTCGTTAAATTTTGAGAAATCAAATGTATTGTAAATAATAATTTTATTGTAAATATGTCATGTAATAATTTTATTTATTATTAATTTAGAAGTAGGAGTAATCTGGTTGAGTGGTATACAACGCTTAAGATCTTACTCTGCCAGGTAAAATAAACTTTATTATTATTATTATTATTATTATTATTATTATTATTATTATTATTATTACTATTATTATTATTATTATTATTATTTCCACCGCTGTGGTATCAAGGTAGCGCGCTGCCTTGTCATGCAGCGGGACCGGGTTCGATCCCCGGTCGGGACAAGCTTCCTGGGTGAGGTTTTTCCTCACCTGTAAGACAAATGTCAGGAAGCCTAGGGCCCAACGGTCCCCGAAAATCATCCGGCCATCATCATCCTTCACCGGTGTGGAAAGCAACGGGAAGCTACCATATCTATAATTCCCTAGTAAAGCCCGTTAGGGCTATAGATACTTTTACGTGGTCCATGCCACCCTTACAGGGAACTACCTACTTTTTGAGCACATGAGGATATGGGAGTTTCCCAGGATGAGTGATCAAATCAAAACCAGGACCAACTCCGAAACAACACCAATGTATAAGACCAGGCTGTGTCATTCACACATTCATTCATACTGAACAAGACGAACACGATATGAGTGATTATGGTAGCCAGATGATCTTCGGAGACGATTTAGGTCTTAAATTTTCCCAATATTTGTCTTACAAGTGAATAAATTCTCCGATAAAACATTTTATCTAGAAAACTTGTCCCGACTGGGGATCTAATTCGGGCCCACTACTTACGAGGCAAAAATATTAACCCGAGACCACAGCGATAGACCTTTCATTCCCTTTAACTTCTAATTATATTTCTTACTATTTTGCGCCTGTATTTAATTGTTTTTAATTTTATTAATATGAATAATTTTCCATTAATTAGAAACAAACGGGAATAACATAAAAACATTGTTAAATACAATAATTGAAAAATAATTAAATAAATATATATGTTTGTCCCTTATCATATTCTTGCATCCAATTAATAGTATAAATTCTTTGTGGAGGGTTTTACACCTATTAATTAATTGTTTATCCATTTTAACTATAATAACTCAATGAACTATCCGTAGGTTCATAGTAGCACAGACATAAACTCTCCATACATCCCTGTTTTCAGCTAATATTTTTCCAATCATTCCTTGAATAATTTATTTTCTTCAAATCATGATTACTATCATTCCCCCACCTCATTTGTAGCTTACCTACTAGTTTTCTTGTAAGAAGTTTCTATGCCTTTTTTTATTCACCATAAGTGTTACATATCCTTATCATATATATATATATATATATATATATATATTCAATGCCACCAAGTTGTTATTACGATATTTTCTGGTATTCTCTCCTGGCATAGCGTACTTATAACACACTTTTGATGTTGGGGCACCCGGAAGGCGAGGTTACGCTGTCCCGATGATAAAAAACCACCGACAACGGAGGTGAGGTAGTATATTGTGGCATGTTGACCATTTTTTAATAAGGTACCAATGTCGGAAATGATGTCTTTTCACACTATGGCTAGTTAATTATGTTTCAAGATCAGTGTTAATTCGACGGATTTGAAGACACATTACTTGACAACGCGCCTCACGGGTACGGAACCTGTGATACGTGACTTCGCAACGGAATGTGGCTGCAACATGACGGAGCTAAAACTCACTTCGACGACAATGTGACAAGACATTTAGATACCACGTATCCAGGTCGAGAGGACAATCCCATGGCCTCAGAGATTATCTGATCTTAACCCTCTCGAATAATTTTTATGGGGCGACATGAAAGAGTCTGTTTATCACACTCCAGTAGGTTCACGTAAGGATCTTACAGCCCGAATCCACGCTGCTGCAATTAGATGGGACGTGGATATTTTGAAACTTGATATGAATGTGACAGTATTACCAAGTACTGAGTCTTGAAATCCAACTAATTGAACTCTTGAGACATAATTAACTAGTCATACTGTGAAAACGCATCATTTCCGGACATGGGTACCTTATTAAAATATCAACATATCTCAACATACTATCTCTCCTACGTTGTCGGTTTTTTTGCAACACCCTGTATGTGTGTATATATATATATATATATATATATATATATATATATATGATATGAAAAGAAAAAAGAATGCTTGAGTCGGGATTTGAACTCGAGTCAAATCCCGACTCAAGCATTCTTTTTTCTTTTCATATCATATTTGCCTTCATTGCCAAATGTCAAAAATATATTTATAATATCTATATATATGATATGATATGAAAAGAAAAAAGAATGCTTGAGTCGGGGATTCCAAGACAAACATACAATTTTCTTATACATACATGTATAAGAAAATTGTATGTTTGTCTTGGAATTCTTGGGTAGCTCAGTTGGTTAGAGCGCTAAAGGTACAGACTTTAGAGACTCGAGATCAAATCCCAACTCAAGCATTCTTTTTTCTTTTCATATCATATTTGCCTTCATTGCCAAATGTCAAAAAATATATTTATAATATCTATATATATGATATGATATGAAAAGAAAAAAGAATGCTTGAGTCGGGGATTCCAAGACAAACATACAATTTTCTTATACATACATGTATAAGAAAATTGTACGCTTGTCTTGGAATTCTTGGGTAGCTCAGTTGGTTAGAGCGCTAAAGGTACAAACTTTAGAGACTCGAGTTCAAATCCCGACTCAAGCATTCTTTTTTCTTTTCATATCATATTTGCCTTCATTGCCAAATGTCAAAAATATATTTATAATATATATATATATATATATATGTCACGCAGCGGACCCGGGTTCGATCCCCGGTCGGGGCAGTTTTTCTGGGTGAGGTTTTTATCGGGGTTTTTCCTCACCTGTAAGACAAATGTCAGGAAAACTTTAAGGCCCAAATGTTCCCCGAAACCATATGGCCATCATCCTTATCATTATCATCCTTACCATATCATTATCATCATCATCCTTCACCGGTGTGGAAAGCAACGGGAAGCTAGCACACCTACACAATTCCCTAGTAAAGCTGCAAGCATAGCTGAAAATGCTATGATTGCAGTGAAGGACCTACCTTCGGGCAGAATTACTATGGATGGATATATGAAAGGTGATGATGATGGTAATGATGCGCCAGGACAGACCTTAATCCAAACTTATTCTAATGAGGTGAATATCATAGTGATGATAATAATAGCCAAATGGTGTTCGGGTTCCGGTTAGGCCTTAATGTTTCCTGACAATTGCGAGGAAAAACCCTGAAAAAATCACCCAGGAAATTTATCCCGATCGAGGATTGAACTCGGGCCCGCTGCAAGGCAGCATGTTACCTCAAGACTACAGCAGTGGAATGTCTATATCTATATTATATGCAAAATAATCAATACTGCATTTTTATCAGTGATTTATTATGTATTCATTATTACTGTTTCTCCCGTTTTTGTTTTGATATTGTTTTACCACCGCTGTGGTTTCGAGGTAGCGTATTTGCCTTGTCACGCAGCGGGCCCGGTTCGATTCCAGGTCGGGACAAGTTTTCAGGGCGATTTTTTCGGGGTTTTTCCTCATCTATAAGACAAATGTCAGGAAAATTTAAGGCCCAAACGGCCTCTGGACATCATTATCATCGTTAACATATTCATTAAGTTTAGGATTATGGCCTCTCCTGGCGCATCATTACCACCATCGGGGCAGTGTAACTCCGCCTTTCAGGCGCGCCATCCTCAGAAGTGGGTTATAAAAACACCATTCCAGGAGAGAATACCAGAACGTCGAAATGACAACGTGGTGACATTGAATTTAAGAAAATTATATTTTAAGACACAGCTCAGGATACACTCATAACTAAGGTAGAAATTTAAAATACCCTACCCCACAGGGAATCGAACCCACCTCTCCGGAATGTAAGGTAGGGTATCAAATTATAAAAAAAATTGTACCTTATATAACACAGTCGTCCTCAACTATAATAATTTCTGTTATAATATTCGTTATAGCCTATTATAAACATTCAAAGCTTTTCGAAGACATGCTTCATCTTCATAAACTTCCCTGATACTAAAATTATTTATATATTTTATACAGAGGGCTTTGGTTGTTGGGTATAAAATATATAAATAATTTCAGTATCAAGAAAGTTCATGGAGATGAAGCATGTTTTCGAAAAGCTTTGAATTTTAATAATATAACGAAGATTATTAAGTAGGGAGCGGATTTTTATGTACCAAAAGTTAAGATTGCAACGTAGTATAATGGGAAGTTAGGCTTATGGCTGTCTTTTGTTTCGGTTCGGTACACACAAACAGTTGAATAGTATAATGAGAAGTAAGACTTTTTTGGTCGATGTGACTAATTTCTTCTACTTTACCAACATTGTTGTTACTGAAAGTAAGTCAACGTTCCCACATCTAACCTGGTTGCTATGCAAACAAAAGAAATCGCAATGCTGATATGGACTCAAAAAGCACACGTTCGGTAAGTAAAATAAAACATTTCTTGAATATTTTGTACACTAACTCGTACCTTTCTTTAGACTTTTCCGGAATTAATGCAGAACATCCCACTCTCCAGACTTCTTCAGTTTCTCTATCATCTACCATGACTCCTTCCATAATAAAATTATCAAACAGATTCTAATCACGGTACTACATATAAAAATGTCTCCACAGCCAACAATCCTTGCTTATAATAAAACAAATGAAAAACTACATAGCAACGATCACCAAATATTTCTTTCTCATAAAAGTCATTTACATCCAACCAATATTTCAATTCATTTATTACTATATTTAATAAAAAGTGAGTCACATCGACCAAAAAATAGTAGTAGTAGGACTTTATTAGACAAAAAGTAAGATACAATAAAGTAATAATTGGTACTAGTGTAGAGAAAAATAAACAAAAAAAGCAATAACATTACAATTACATAAAGAAAACACAATAATATTACAATTAAATAATAACACAATAGCATTATACACTAATTAATTTATATATAATTGTTAAGAATTAATGGTATTGCATTTTGATAACATATATTTATTCATGAATGAGTGTTGTCCTTATTTTCCGCGTTTTGTCCAGAAATTTACCGAGGTTTATCCAATTTTCTGGATTTACCAATAACTCGTAGCATGCCAATCTTTCCCGATTTGAATTTAGAAATCTTTCGAAAATAGTATGCAATACATATGAGGCAAGCACGTAACAGATCTAAAAAATTGAAATAACTCGGAGCAAGCGCCTCGTTTTTTCAAACCTTTTCTCGATCAGTAACAAGGGCTTACCTCACTTATATTGCAATATACTATTAACTGTCTTTTATCTTGTTTCACACACAAACAGTAGAATAATACGCTCTAATAAAATTAAAAAGGCTACACCTACTAAAACACAGATTAATAAAATTAAGCTAATATATAATATCTGCATTGCAATCTTATGTTTTATTATATAAAAATCCACTCCCTAATTATAAGGGAAATTGTTATAGTTGAGAACGACTGTGTTTATATAAGGTACAAACATTTTTATAATTCAAATAATTTTAACCTCAACGGTGTTCAAACATGATTAATAAAAGTATAGTAATGTTATGAATACATAGTTCTTTATATAGATTTTTTTATTGTTTTATAGATTATTTTAATTATTATTGCAAAGTCGTTTGAGATAGAGTTTAGACATTCAAGTCTGTTGTCGTTTGAGATGGACTTTAGACATTCAAAGTCTTGTTGAAGCTAACTGTAAACATCCCTACATTTAGTTCTTTGGAATGTTAGTATGATACAGTTACGGGTAATTCGGGGTCAAAATTGAATATATAACACTTGAGAAGTGATGGGCTCGTGTCTGTCTGTGTGTGTACTGCTGGAGGGTAAGTCACCGACCATTTTTCTTAATATGTAGTCCATGTCTTTTTGTAAAGAATCAATTACCTTAACTATTCTGATAGAAGTCTAAACATGTAGACTGTTTAATACGATATTTTCAATAAGGGATATTTTAATTATGTAGATTTGGTTAGATTTAAAAATTCCACAACTCCCTCTTCTCAACCCCCAAGATAGTACTGTAGTTTAATATAGGCTTAGAATAGAATTAGGGCTAGACTACTAAGGATTTATAATTATTTATACGTTAGTAATAAAATGGTTTAAAATATGACTCCATTTGTTTATTTCAAAACATGTATATCTGTACATCCTCATACTAACGCTCGGCTAGGAAACCGCTACCAGATTTTCCAAGTCCCGAAGGTCCTTTAAGCCTAATAAATCCAGTTGGGCTCATAACAAGTAAGCAGCCTATCTAATTGTGAGCTCTGCCAGAATAAATAAAATAATCAAATAACAACTATTCCACCTGTGCGCGGATTAATCTATACAAGTTCAAGAGAGAAGTCAATAAGTCTATTTCCGTTAGTTATTTCAACAACAAAATATGTTATGATCCCCACATCAATTAAAGAGTTTCCAAGTTTTACGATGTTTCTGGCAACTGACTGTGAAGTACAGATATTTGCAAGATGATGCCATATGGATGAGAAACCTGGAAACCAACCAAAAGTAATCAAATCAGAATTAAACCTGACGGAAAGAAAAATATTAACATCACAATTTCGTGTTCAACTTTTCTAACACTGTTTTGCAATCACTGAGAGTTAATATCAATAAGATAGTTGTCTATTAATAGAATGGAATCTAAAAATGCTACGTCGTAACTCACCAATGCCTCCAGATTGTCTTTATGACATCCCTGGTATTTTATTCTGGCATTAGCGTAATAGTAACCCGCTTCATAAGTTGGGGCGCCTGGAAGGTGGAGTTACGTTATCACAATGATATGATAAGTGATAAATGATGAGTGGATTTCACAACAATAATTCACAACCCCGGGTTTTTCATTTTTTAAATGTTTCTATAAAAACCATAAAAACTGAAAATCTGCGGCAGGTAATTGCATAACAAATGTCTAAATCATTATCATCGGCTCACCATGATGGTTGTCCGTTTATATACGAGTAAAAGCGGGTGTCGTGCGACAATGCTTGAAAATTATTAACATGCGGAATTATTATAGTGGCGGTAGTCGGCATCTTTATATTTAATTGTATATAAGAGCGTCCACCGCTGTGGTCTCGAAGTATCGTGTTGCCTTATCACGCAGCGGGCCCGGGTTCGATTCCCGGTCGGGACAGCCTCTTGGGTGAGTTTTGTTCGGGGTTTTTCCTCACCTGTAAGACAAATGTCAGGAAGCTTAGGGTCCAACGGTCCCCGAATATCATCCGGCCATCATCGTGATCCTTATCATTATCATCACCATCCTTCGCTGGTGTGCAAAGCAATGGGAAGCTACCACACCTAGTAAAGCATGAAAATGCTGTGATTGCAATGAAAGACCTGTCCTCGGGCAGAATTGCTATATAGATATATAACGGCTGCGGAGAAACAAATCGAGCCGCTGGATAACCATCATAGTGAGGCTATAATACCACGATTTCATTACAATTCAGTGGGTTTTCAGTTATTTTTACAGTTGTTACGGAAACAATAAAAATTGGAAAACTTGGGCCTTGATTTAGACTTCGGTGGTGCAATCCATTGAATGAAACGCCAGGAGAGCCCTTAAACCTAAACATAACTTAAATCCAGACCATGGACGACCTCAGAAATAATTCCCTTTAAGAAAAAAAAAATGTGTAGTCTGATCGGGAATCGAACCCGGGATCCCTTTATGCGGATACTAGATCACCATATTTTTGTTGTTGTTATTTAAATTAAATTACGGTATAACGGATTTTCTATTGTTATCAAGTTTTAAAATGTTTTTAACATCTTCCTGTTCTCTTTTCAAACTTCTATAGCCATTTCTGTACTCAGTTTTCCCCTATTTTTCCACGTCACTTCCTTTCAGCCTTTTTTTGTTTTTAGTAAATTTTGAAGGAATGAGGCTATTGAGGTTTTTATTATGAAAATATTCTTCTTCGGCTTTCCCGTCTTCAGTTTCAATTTATTTCTATCATTCCAATCTCCTTCTTCCAAATTCCTATCATCCATTATAGTTCTGACATAGGTTTACCATTTCCATCTTGGTCTGTCACGTTTATTTCTTCCAGGGGGTGAAAATAGGTGTATATTTTTTGGCCATCTTTCATTTTCCATTCTTTGTACATGCCACACCATTTAAGAGTCCGATTTTCAATCTTCTTAGCAACAGATGTAGTGACAATAATTTCTCTCCAAAGGAATTCATTTCTTATTTGATCTTGTCTTTTTTTTTTTTGAAGGGAAATTCAACTGTTCTAATTTTATTCTTTTGTAATTCCGTCAATATAAAAAGATAAAAAAGAAAATACTGATCTTAACCGATCATATCTACTAGACACGGAAAATCCCCATGAACAAAAATATATATATATATATATATATATATATATATATATATAGTGCCGCCTTGAGGCTTCTATAGAGAGAAACGATTTTTAATGAGAGTATTTTACTTTGCAGTGGTTATCCTTTTAATTTCGATATTATAATTAAATGTTGACATCTACCCAGCAATAAGACTAAATATTACATGAAAAGAAAAAAATTACGCCTGAACCCGAGACCTCTAACATTATACGTTAGTGAATGTCATCTTCAATAATCAGACTCCCAATTCAAACATTAAAACCCGGTTCAGGAGTTATTTTTCTTTTCGTGTAATATTTGGCCATCAATCTTAAATGTCAAAATTATATCGATATGGGACCCTATATAATAGTTAACGCTGTAGCGACCTCAATTTCTTTATCATAACCAAACTTGGTACATAGCAATACATTAAAAAAACTAAGGTCGAGTTCATTAACCAGCAACATCGGACCATTTGAAGAAGTTCACCTGAAGCGGCAATTTAAAAATCATTCTAGCGGTGGCAATTTTTTATATTTTGCAACGAAATACAGTATATGCTATTAAAATAAACAGTTAACGGTATTCTCAAAAAATCAGGGGGAAAAAATCTGACTTTAGAAGTAAGGTCTCAGACCTATATTAAACCGAAATTTAAAAAAAATCGATCTAGCAGCCTCAATGTTTGGTTCGTCCCAATTTATCGGTAGGGCAAACTCGGCTAATTTCGTAACACAGATAACTTGGTTACTTGTTTTCTTTCGTTTGTAACGAATTTGTACTGGTAAAAAAAAACTATTTTTCTGTCTCATAGATGGCAGAAAGTCTATCGTTTTGATGTGTTATCATAATTATGATAACAGCGTTCCTTGAGTGTATTTTACGTTAACTTGTAGAGGAAGTGTTTTCATTCATGGTAACTAATGAATTAATATAGTATGAAAAATAGAGTACTGTTGATAATTGTCCTATAATAATATAGGGATCTTCGACAGGCCGTGCCCCAATTAGCAGTTGTTAGATTTTAATACTTGTACGTGTTTGAAGAACATTTTTGAGTGTGTATTCTTCGACACTAAAGGTGAACAGATACAATATCGAAAATGTGATTTGTGGTTCCATGAAAAGTGACAAATGGGATTTCAAATGCATTGGATGTAGCATGAAGAGTAATTAAAACTTTTTTTACGAATTTACTCTAATACTATCACGAAATTACCAGATTTCTTCAAACCTCCAAAAAATATAGATATATATAATTTATGCCGTATTGGTAATAAAATAATATATATATTCGACAACTCAGCATAGGAAGTAGATATCAATAAAACTAAATATATGGTCACACATAGAAATACATTATATAATGGAAATGGACAGCTTATGACAAATGAGGAAAATTTTGAGGAAGTGGCTGAATTCAAATACCTAGGAAAGTAATCACAAACAGGAATGAGATGCACAAGGAAATTAAACATAGGCTTAATTCTGGAAATGCGTGCTATTATGCATTACAAAGACTCCTGTTGTCCCAACTCCTTTCAAAATCGTTAAACTGAAAATATATAAAACTATTATTCTACCTGTTATATTATATGGATGCGAAACATGGATTCTTACTTTAAGGGAGGAAAAGAGATGACGAGTGTTTGAGAATAAAGTTCTTAGGAAAATTTTTGGACCAAAGAGAGATGAACAGACAGGTGAATGGAGAAGAATGCTTAACAGTAAATTACATGGTCTTTATAGGAAGCCTGATATAATGAGAACAGTTAAGTCTCGTAGACTGCGACGGGCAGGTCATGTGGCACGAATGGGGAATGAAAGACGTATTGGAAGCTTCTTGTAGGAAAACCAGAGGGAAAACACCCAGTTGGTAGATCAAAAATAAGGTGGGAGAATAACATTAACTATGATTTGAGGGAAGTAGATTATACAGGGGATGATTGGAAAACATTGGTTCGGGATATGATGTATGGAGAGCTAATGTCCGCGCGGCCATGAACCTACGGGTGCCGTGAGTTAGTTATTCGACAACTCAGCATATATATTTCATTCATATATCCATAACTTTAACATTCCTATGACTCTAACCAGAAATTTTCATAATACTAGGGTATAATAGTGTAAAAACTTGGTATCATGAAATTAGCCGAGTTTGCTAATTTAATTAACCCCTAAATTGTCAATGTATCGTACAAGATACATTAGTTTAATTCATGTTTTTTTCTTAAATAATGTAGTAGAAAAAATAATCATCATCAAATCTTTACAACCTTAGAGATTCAAACATTAACAAAACCAAAGTGTGAGGGTGTGAATAAGTGCTGTGGTTGTGACGTCACACAAGTGAAGAGAGATTGTGATTCTTAACTGGAGAATTTCCAAATGCCAACCACGTTATACTTTATTACTTCAAGTATCATAAAGATCTAACCTCATTGCAGACAAGTCTGCTCCCAACTGTTTCTTACAAATCAAATAAGAAATTAAAGGTTAAGGTCTCAACGCGTGTTTGCTGGCATCAGACAGTCTATACCACACACATGACATTCCAAACACCTTTGTTATAAATTTTCGCAGAATAGTAGTAAACCAAGTTTAAGAAGATAACTATTGTGGTATATTTCAATGTAGACTGCAACTGTTAACAGCCACAAGATGTATACAATGTTAACTGAGTATTTGTAGCGAATTCCAAAGGAATAACGCTATTGAGGTTGTTCTCATGAAAATATCTTTGATACAATTTCTACAGAACCTTATCGATCCTATCACGTAGACACCGAAAATGACCAGGATATATAGTATACAAAGCTTTTTTTACTGAAATTTGACGTAGTTGAGATTCTCTACACTCGTAACACTTACTGCTATAATGTAAATATTCTCTTCAAAATTCTTACTTGTTATAGAAACCGCCAGATGGCAGTGAGACCGACGTCCCGTTGCCTCTCACGATTGAAAATCATATATAAAATATCCTCAACTAGTGTCCAACTCAGGGGCGGGTGGAGGACTGAGATGAGATGAATCCCTATATATATAGAGATATATAAATGACAAGGGTGTCGACTGATCACGCCTGACGCACCATCACAGGGGTGGATGAACGAAATGAAATGAAATGGATGAGATGAGTATGGAGAAATGGTGGAATGAAATTGCAGCATGGGAAACGGAAGAAACCCAGAGAAAAGGCTGCCCAAGCTTCGTTTCGTTCACCACGAAACCCACATGGAGTGACAGAGACTCGATCTCGAGACTCCAGCGGTGAGAGGTGAGTGTCTAATCGCTTGCGCCACGGAACCGCTTTAAGAATCATATATTTATCCATCCATAGTAAATCTGCTCGAAGGCAGGTTTTTCACTGCAATCGTAGCATTTTCATGCTATGCTTTGCAGCTTTACTAGGGAATTATAGGTGTGGTAGCTTCCCGTTTCTTTCCACACGGGTTAAAGATGATAATAATAAGGATGATGATGATGGCCGGATGATTTTCGGGGACTATTGGGCCCTAAGCTTCCTGACATTTGTCTTACAGGTGAGGAAAAACCCCGAAGAAAACCTCACCCAGGAAGCCTCTCCCGACCAGGAATAGAACCCGAGCCCGCTGCGTGAAAAGCAGCACGCTACCTCGAGTCACAGCGATGGACGAATCATATATGAAGAAGTAAATTAAATGTTTGTGCTATTAGCCTGAGTGAATTAGTGGTTATGTTACGAACGTATAAAGTTAGAGGTCTCAGGTTCAAATACCGGTTTAGGCATTTATTTTCATTTTCATGTCATATAATTATGTATGTGTGTGTAGTTCGTTAACGTTATAGCGGTCGTAATTTTTGCTTAATCGAAACCAAACTTTTCATATCGCGATTAATTAAAAAAAAATATGGTCAAGTTCCTTAACCAGCCATTAAGACCATTTTAGTTGTAGGAATTAACTTGAAACGAAAATATAAAAATCGCTCTAGTGGTCGCAGTTTTTAATATTTAACAACCGTACTCAGAAAATGCTATTAAATTAAATCGGGGAAAGCATTCTCCAAAAAACATTGAACCTGAAAATAAAAATTGACTCTAGGAGTCGCCATGTTATTTTCGTCGCAATATATACCGTACAGTTTAATTAACCCTAACATTGGCAATGTATCTTGTAAGATAACTTTATTTAATTTATTTCTTCTTCTTCTTCCTTCCAAGTATCAGGCCAAGGCATGTTACGATCCTATAGAAAATTTGCCGATCCTTCTGGGAAATTCTAGTATAAGACTTGAAAGCATTCTATTGGTTGCTGGCGAAAGGAAGGCAAGACCAGTGATGGGGCTGCCATCTTATAGCCTCTGGTCAGGCTTTTCTGGAGAAGAAAAGAAAATAAAGGAAAGAAGAAATGGAAGAAAGGAAAGACTCCCTAGCCCTCGGATGCCCTAATAGCGTTGGGATCGAAAAAATCAGGAGTTAACCAAGAGAGGTTAGATAGTAAAGTTAAAAGAGTGCAAAACACAAGTAAGTGGTTAATATTTTTAATAAGGGATTAAAGTTTTGTATAATTTCATAATAATATTATTCCTCGCTTTTTATTTTTCCGATTTTATTTGTACAAAACTAATTGTATTTTCCAATGCTCTCTATTGAAACATGGACTCTTACTTTAAGGGATGAAAGGAGATTACAAGTATTTGAGAATTAAGTTCTTTGGGACAATTTCGGACCAAAGAGAGACACATGAATAGAGAAGACTACATAACAGTGAAATACATGGTCTTTATAGGAAGCCAGATATAATAAGAAGAGCTAAGTCTCTTAGACTGCGATGGGCAAGACATGTGGCACGAATGGGAAATGAAAGACGTGCTTGGAAGCTTCTTGTAGGAAAACCAGAGGGAAAACGCCCAGTTGGTAGACTAAGAATGAAGTGGAAGAATAACATAACTATGATCTGAGGGAAGTCGATTATACAGGGAATGATTGGAAAATATTAGCTCAAGATAGGGATGTATGGAGAGCTTATGTCCGCGCGGCCCATGAACCTACGGGTTCGATAGTGTCAGTGAGTAAGTAAGTAAGATGAAGCAGGATAATTGGATTTAAGTTAGTGAGTTAGTTAGTTAGTTATGCTCTCTATTGTAAGAGAAATTCCAGCTGGAGTCTGATTTTATTAATGGCGAACAGACTATATTTTAACATAATGTTTATACAAAACTACAGTTTGCTTATGGGCCTAATTAGGGCTCGGAAGTTGAGGGAATATCCTATTCTTTTTTAATTTACGTCTGAAGACGAGGCACAACACAATTTATATGACATGAAAAGGAAAATAAATGCCAGAGTCTCTAAACTCTGTACGTTTAGCGCTCTAACCGTCTGAGCCACTCAGGAATCCTAACACAAACAATTATTTTTGTTATATATGTAGTATTCTCAATTTATACGAGATGTAGCGGGATATATATATTGGGTCATTGGAGGCCTGAAAATGATGGGTTCTAATTTGTCTTTCTCGATTTTTTTGTTTATTTACTGGTCCTTTTTTGGCATTTTTTAGGTCTTAACGGCTTTTTTTTGCAACTTTGCATTCTTTGACAATATATATATATATATATATATACCATTTTGTATAATTCAAGAATCTGCAGAGTCTAGTCTCAATTCCAACTTATTTTAAAAACAATACCTAGTTTTACTTTCTAAAATCTTTTCACATTCAAAACACTTTTGTTCTGTGAGAAACTATTGAACCTTCACAAAATATCATGTTACTTTTAGACACCAGCCTACTGAACGCCTGAATTATTTTATTTGGACTTCAAATTTTCTAAAAAGTTGCCACTTTGTGACAATTACCTCGAGCAGAGTGTAGCGAGGTTGACTTTATCCACTCGTTAGTAACTGCAATACTTAAAGTGTCTTTTTTTCCAGTTTTTAGGCCTTTTTAATGGTCTTTTATAGGTATTTTATAGGTCATCAACTTCCGAGCCCTAATTACAATTTTGTTTCTATACTGAAATTCCGTTTACACCTTCCGTGAAATATCTTGGTGTATATTTCGACCAAAATCTCAATTGGCAGGTCCATATAAGAGAAACTTATAAAAAGTATATTCAATCTTCCATTCCCTAAAAGTTTGAAAAATGTCCTTCCTTTTTATTGAAAAAAGTACTTGTGTCAACTGTAATTATGCCGCATTTCAATTATTGTGACTTACTCTTAACTGACATGAATATTACATTTGGACAGACTACAACGAGTTCATAATGCTTGTGCACGATATATATCCAACCTCCGTAAATCAGACCACATAACTCAAGTATTTGAAATGTTGTCTTGGCTCCCATTGGAAGACAGGCCAAAGACACATTGCCTCTGCTTCTTATACAACACTTTGTCTACCTCATCACCCCTTTCACACTACTCGCTTTCATTCGCTATCCTCCCACCATAACTTAAATACACGATCAAGAGAAAATTTAACTCTAGCTATTCCTCTACATCGAACATCTCACACCTCATCCTTCCTTGTTTCAGCCACACGACTCTGGAATTCCTTCCCGTCGTATATCAAGGACTGCCCGACTCAAAAACAATTTTAAATGAAACTCACGTCATGTTTCCTTAGACAATATAATATATAATCCTGTTCCATGTATACTTTTATTGTTTCTTTATATTTTAAACTTTATTTAACAAACCATTACATTTAGTTAATCTAATTATAGGTTATTATTTTTGTTATTATTATTATTATTATTACTATTATTATTATTATTACTATTTTTCTTTCTTACCCTTGACAAATTTTATATTCTGTAGTGGTTAAGGCACTGAGCTACAAGCCGGAGGGTCGAGGGTTCAAGTCCCGTTGGGGTCAGGATTTTTAAAACTGACCCAAACCCTCTGGCGGCACTATGGCCCTGGGGTAGACTCAGCCTCTAACGGAAATGAGTACCAGACGCTTTTTCTGGGGTAAAGGCGGCCGTCACGCAGGGCTGACAACCCGGCTGACATCAAGTGCCGATTGTCTAGAAAAAGTGGGAGCCTTAACCTCCTACTACCCCAAAGGCCTCCTGAGGCCTGTTGTGGGATCACTTTTAGTCTATATCTATTATGTATCAATCATAATTCTTATTGTATGTATAATTTAACCCTGGTAAAGTGGAAGAGAAGACCTTACGGTCTTAACTCCATCAGGTAAATAAATAAAGATGAAGATTTGGATTAGGCAGTTTAAGGGTTGTATTTGTGGTATATACGTCACGTTTGTTAGAAGCGCTAAGGGTAGCTACATTCAACAATATCAAATTTGAGATCCCATGAGACGAGCGCAAGCTCCTGAATTATTTTTGTTACTCCAGTATAATTCTGATACTCGTGTAACGTGCACCTCCCACCACCGGAAACTACTCTTCTCCATTTCCTCAAGACCGCTTCCCCAGTAGAAGTGTTCTCTGAATTATGTAACATAATGCGGAGTACTACAAAATGGGCATAAGTCAAGAATAACAGAAGGGACAGGAAAAAGTTTAGTAATTGTCAGTTTATGGTAAGGATGTAGAATTATAGAGCGATAGCGAGGAGATACTCAGGGCAGTCACGCACACTCTATTGAGTAACACTAAGAAATTGAGACTGGAAGTAAACATCAATCCAACTAAATATATGTTCAGACATAGAAATACATTATTTATTAAGGAAATAGACAGCGAATGGCAAATAAGGGAAATTTTGAAGAAGTGGCTCAATTAAAATACCTAGGAACAATAATCGCAAATAGGAATGAGATGCACAAAGAAATTAAACATAGGCTCAATTCTGGAAATGCATATTACAGAGACTCTTGTCGTCCCATCTTCTCTCAAAAAACCTTAAACTGAAAATATACAAAACTGTTATTGACCCATTTATAAACATACGGATGCAAAACATGGACCCTTACTTTAAGGGAGGAAAAGAGATTACGAGTATTTGAGAATAAATATATTAGGAAAATTTTTGGACCAAAGAGAGATGAACGGACAGGTGAATGTAGAACACTTAGATAACGGTGAGCTGAATTGTCTTTATAGCAAGCCAGATATAATTAGAACAGTTAGGTTTCATAAACTGCATGGACAGGACATGTGGCCACCAATGAGGAATGACAGACGTGCATGGAAGCTTCTTGAAGGAAAACCAGCGGGAAAACGCCCAGTTGGTAGGACCAAGAATGAGGTGGAAGAATAACATTATCCATGATTTGAAGGAAGTAAATTAGGGCCTATACAAGGAATGATTGAAAAATGTTAGCTAAGTATAGGGATGTATGGAGAGCTTCCGACCGCGCTGCCATTAACCTACGGGTCCGATAGTGCCAATGATATAGTTAGTAAATTGTCTCTCACGAATGTTTCTAACTTTACAGAATCGCAGTGCGCGATAACTGAAAATAAAATCAAGTGTTTAAACGAATAAAATTGCTAACTTTTGAAGCGACATCTCAACTAGATTCCTCAATTCCATGAAAATAACCTAAATAGCCTACCTTCGCATAAACTGTGTAAATGCGGAAACCGGATCTCATCTCATTAATAACACTGAGCAAGAAAAAAACTTTTTTTTTACATGCTTTATATTAGCTTGGCGTGTATCTATCTATGTAACGGAATCTTTCAACGCGATTTTCACCCACTTAAAACCATTGAAACTTTGTATACTTGTAAAGGACCAATGACAATACAATAATTTCATAAATGTTTATAAAATCCTGGCCAGAATCAGCAGAAAATCAAAATAATAATAACCGATATAATAGATTGCGGACTTATTAACTACTTACTCAATCGTTTGTAAGAGCTCAGTTGGTAGAGCGGTGGACTGTAGTGGAATATAATTTCAGTAATCCATAGGTCTATGGTTCAAATCCGGCGCGGAGGATTTTTTTAGTAGAGTATTACTCTTAGCTCATACTACAATAGTATCGAATTTAAAGATATTTACATTTCTATCTTACTCTGTAAAATATGAAAACTAAAAAATAAAAAATAAATAATAGTTTAAAAAAACTAAAACAGCACGCTTCATTAGAAAAACGAACTAAAACATGAAAAATAATTTTAATTTCCAACACGCTTGGGATAAAATAAAAGTGGTCAACAAAAATCATCTCCAACACATCCAGAATAAAACTAGAGTTATCTACAAAAAAATAATTTTACCACCAAAAGCGTAGGGTGCTCTATACCAATTAATGTAGTTGATAATAAACAGATATTGGTAATAGTAAAGTCTCTAAGAACAAAACATAAAAAGCACCCCACGCTTTTGACGGTAACATTATTTTTTATGTAGATAACTCTAGTTTTATTCTGTATGTGTTAGAGATGATTTTTTTGTTGACCACTTTAATTTTATCCCAAGCGTGTTGGAGATTAAAATTATTTTTCATATTTTAGTTCGGTATTCTAATAAAACGTGTTGTTTTAGTTTTTTTAAAACTATTATTTATTTTGTGTCAGGAAGAAAAATGTGCGATTCTGATAGCATTTGTTCTCCTAAATTGAAATATGGCATCAGTTTTTCTCCATCACGCAAGGTTTCCGAGAGACAGAAATTTATATTTTCAAACACTTTAATATTTCGTACATTCGTAACGACACTATATTCGAACTCACCTAGAAAGTAAGAAATGACGATTTTCTGCTGTATTTCGCCTGCGGAGCATCCCTCTTGATGGTCCAACAATAATCGGCCAGCATATTAGGATTCCATTTGCCTTTATATCTCTTTTCCATAGCTGAAATCATTTGAGTTAGCTCATTTGGTTTTATTTTACAATGGACAAATGAACGAAAAAACATTTATTAAAAAAATAATTATTTAAATCCATGAATTGATATTGAAATAAAAACAATTGTGGGCGATGGAGAAATTCCGAATACATATTTGAAAACTGCATTAAGTACAACTATTGATACTCATGAGACAAAATCATGTTGACCAGTGTAATCCTTCAAACCTCCATAATCCTCTCACAATGGCCCGGGTGGCGTATGACAGTTAAAAGTATATATAAGTTGTGAGGTTAAAATGCGGTAATGCAATGGAATGGCATGGAAATAATATTTAAAATAAAATAATTATACAAATTAAACATAAATTAAAATCAAACAATCCCATATTATTATAGAAGCGAAAGTCAGAGACTGTAATATAATCCGCTAAAAATTAATTACGATAGAAGGAAATATAAATATATGGCTAAACTTTATAGCCTATGGCACGACTTATTTAATTCCTTCATAAACCCTTGTCAAATTTTATTCTTAAAGTTTCGTTTTTCAAATTATTTTCCACCATTTACAGTGATGTTCGCATTTTTTCTGAGGATTATTTCAATATATTTTTCTATGATATTTAACTACATACGTAGCATGAAGACGTGGCAGCCATATTCATTTTAACGAATATTCTATGAAACAATAAAGATGTGTTCAACTGCAGCCAACAAATAGTATGAATTAATTAACCGTACACATAAACTTCAGAATTTCAAAACTTACTATTTATTTTTGGGCGTTGCATTCTTTCACAGGATAGAGTGCTTAAATGGCATTAGATTAACTTTTAGGTTGGCCTTTCACAGGTTAGAGCAGATGAATTGCGTTGGGTTGACTTTTAGATTCGTTAAATATCGGGTATATGTTGTCTTCAATCCATGATTTCATAGTGTAAACAGCTTCGCGTATGTTTGCGCATGCGAATGACGTAAGATTGGAACACACAACAAATTTTCGCACGTTGAAAGTTAATTGTCCAAATATATTTTTTGCTCGAGAATGCGTTTTATCGTACTTACAGGAGTGGCGATCATGATTTAAAGTTCAACCTCCTACATTTTGGGGTTGCCAACCTAAAAAACTATAACTTACTATAATATTACATATTACAACCCTCGTGCTGGAAGTAAAACTACTTCCCGTTATGTATACTACGTTCAATGTATATACAAAAATATATCCAAAAGGTAGTGTTAATATAAGATACGAAACAAATAACTGCATTTTAATTGAACTGAACTTTATTTGAAACAATATAAAACAATAAATACGTACTTGCCGTCATTTTATGACTGAATGGTGTCATGGCCTGCTAAACTAATAAACATTGCCCACATTGTTAAGGTTAGTCAATAGTTAATAATGAACGCAAATATTTCCAACAAAGATGTTATTATTTTACTATTATTTATTATTTTGAAAATTCGATCGCGCAAAAAATAATGTATAACGCACGTTTGAAGTGTTTTACAAAATCCAGGAAATTTTCGTCGCTTCTGTAAAAAACACTTCCCAACCTCGCATCGTAATATAATATTAAATATAAGGTAGCTAATCTCTCCTGATAAGGAGTTAAAGAGTCTAGCACTGAATACGGTATAGGAATTAGAATAATGGGAGGTTCAGGGTTGTGGGATATGAGGTTGGAGGAGGTTCCACTGCGATCGTGTACTCAAATTGTGATTGGAAGATAAGCGATGAAAACGAGAGGATAAATAGCTTGGCACAGTAATAGGACCAATATTTAATTTTGTATTGGAGTAAGCAATAAAATATTTTGAGGATGAAGAAGGCCTAGAACTTAATGGTATTAATAAGCTGTTAGTTTATGCTGATGGTGTGGTACTATTGGGCGATAGCGAGGAGATACCAAAGGTCAACACGCACACACTTTTTAGAAACACTAAGAAATTGGGACTGGAAATAAATATCAATAAAATTAAATATATGGTCGCACATAGATATACATTATATAATGGAAATGGACAGCTAATGTCAAATGAGGGAAATTTTTGAGGAAGTGGCTGAATTCAAATACCTAGGAACAATAATCACAAATAGGAATGAGATGAACAAAGAAATTAAACATAGACTCAATTCTGGAAATGCGGCTATTATGCATTACAGAGACTCCGGTTGTCCCAATTCCTTTCAAAAAACGTTAAACTGAAAATATATAAAACCGTTATTCTACCAGTTATATTACATGGGTGTGAAACATGGACTCTTACTTTAAGGGAAGAAAGGAGATTACGAGTATTTGATAATAAAGTTCTTAGGAAAAATTTTGGACCAAAGAGAGATGAACAGACAGGCGAATGGAGAAAACCACATATCAGTGAACTACATGGTATTTATAAGAAGCCAGATATAATAAGAACAGTTAAGTCTCATAGACTTTGATGGACAGGACATGTGGCGCGAATGGGGAATCAAAGAGATTCATGGAAGCTTCTTGTACGAAAAGCAGAGGGAAAATGCCCAGTTGATAAACAAAGCATGAGGTAGGAGAATGATATTAACCATGATTTGAGGGAAGTAGATTATACAGGGAATGATTGGAAATCACTAGCTCAGGATAGGGATGTATGGAGAGCTTATGTCCGCGGGGACATGAACTAACGGGTTCGATAGTGCCAGTGAGTTAGTTAGTTGTTGGACTATTTATAATTTTGAATGGCAAAATGAGAGGATGCATTTTTCTACAATCATGAAGTTGAACCCAGCATTGATCGCTGAGGTTAAATTAGTATATGCAATGGAATGAAACAATGTATACTAGTAGACATATTCTACAGTTTTTTTGTTCGAAAATTTCAAAATATATTTATCACTTGGTTACTGGGACAGGGCTATAAATCACATTTATTAAGTGTAATGTGCGAGGGTGTATTCTCGACACATTAACATATTTTTACTTGTAAAGTGTCAGGAAATATGCAATTTACGCCATTGGTCTCTGCATTAGCAATGCAGATAACGGGCTTATGAACATGTCTGTATACTGTTGACAGTTTTATAAGTTGAATTACAACAGCT
Organism: Diploptera punctata; assembly: GCA_030220185.1. Lineage (NCBI taxonomy): Eukaryota > Metazoa > Arthropoda > Insecta > Blattodea > Blaberidae > Diploptera > Diploptera punctata. The sequence goes on from JASPKZ010008401.1 coordinate 211,285, forward strand.
ATCTCCTCTTTCGATATCAAATTTGTGGTCCGTGTTGGCTATTTTACAGAATATATCTCTCTTGTATTAGCTAAATAGTATGTATTCCTAGAAAAGGAACGAGTCGGCTGCTACAGCGATTTTTAAAAACTGTGATTCAGGTAAACCCCTTATTTATAATAATCGAATTTCTCTTATCTTTTGAGAATACCTTTCCTATTTTATTTCAATATCATATACCGAGTTTCGTTAAGAAAAATTAAAAATGTCTACAGTTAGAGCAATTTTTTAAATTTTCGTTCAGGTTAATCCCCTTTCCTATTGATCCGATTCATATCTGATGAAAACAATTCTCGATTTTCATAGGGTTAATGAATTAAGTGATTGTTTGAAAATTACTAATAATAATTTTCTCATTGCTAGTTAACGAATTTAACCATACCTTTCTTGAATGATTGCTATATATCATTTTGTTTTCGAAAAAAACAAAAATATTTATAAAATTAATTATAATTCAATCCAGTTATATATTGAATCGCACAACTTTAAAACACACGCTGGTTAAAACCCGGCCGGGTCGATGGATTTTTAAGATGCAAAAATCCAAGTGGCAAATCCTCCGGGAGGGACTTCAAGCAGTAGGTCCCGAGAATAAATATTTTCACGCTCGTAAAAGAAACTGAAGTCTTAATAAAAAGGCCTCTCTGGATTGGCTTTTTTCATTTATTGACTCATGCTCTATTTAAAGCATTACTTTTTACGTGTTGGAAAATTTAACCGACCTTCATCCATCCGAATAATACGTAAGTTTCCTATTAGATGTCACTTCAAGATGATGAAATAACGACATGTCATTTCGATTGTATTTTACCTTATGGTTAGGTGGCTAATACGTTTAATGACTCTGAGAGCTATGCTGGAAGTAGCATATTTGCCGAAAGGGTTACCAATGCCGGATAGATCAAAAGCGATAAGCCAAACGATCAAAACACCTTAGCCGAAATAATATCGATCTTAACTAACCCACTATAAATATTAAGTTTATATTCAGTTTGCATAATATTTTGGAAACGCAATTTTGTAGTTACATTGTGTAATCTTAATTTATTTGCGGTTGACATTTGTTTATCATAAGTAATGCCACGAGTGATTTCCAAATTATCGATAAATTCACGACTCACGAAGTGAGGAGTGAATTTATCTAGAGAATTTGGAAATCAAGAGTGGCATTTGTTAGGACTATTTAACGAATAAAATTAAGCTGTTTACTCACAAATCATTATTTAACTATAGTTATTTTAAAATATTTATATATTTAATGTAAACGGCGATGTTTGAAAACAAATGAGAAACGATAGGTACGCTTCTACTGCTTCTTTTGTTTATCACTGCAACCAGATCATACTATTTATTGCCAAAGGAACGCAATATTGTAAGAATGCTCTCTAGTGGAGAAAAAATGAAACACATCAATCTGTATATTAATTCATTTTTGATGTCGTATGATGTAAATATGACAATTATATTTTTTCTCGATTATTACCTGGGAAAAAATACATTTAAGAAAGTGCAAACAGTGGTTTCTTTTTTTGGTGGTATAATCAATTGCTACAAATGTTGACATGTAAGCACTATTATATACAATCTGGTAGCCGTATTTGTTATAGGCTCAGTCACTGCAAAATAACGGTCAGACCTGTTCAGAATATTAAAAAGGAGGAGCTTTGTTTAATATATGATAATCCTAACACTGATAAATATTTCGTGAAACACGACTCTGATTGGTTGTAAAACAGAAATCATTGAAACGTGATTGGTCATTGACTCCCATTTGGGGCATGAGTTAAATAGTCAACATTTATTTTTATAAATCCATTCATTGCATTGTAGGCCTACTTGTGTAACTTTATCTCTATGTTATATCTTACTTTAGATATAAGTGACCGAGGTAATTAAATTCATTAACTTGTCCTACGATTTTTTCCAAGTAGACCCCTACTTCTTCGTAAGCGTTTCCCAGAAATACCCATAGAGTTTTTTTTATGTATTTTGGAAGTAATTTTCAAATGGTGCTGTTTGACTATAGAATTTAATTGATATGTTCCCATGTATAATTCATCCTCTGAGCTTGCAAACGGTACTAAATCGAGTGAATATAGGCCTACAGTTTCATTTATGGAAATCTGTATTCCTTTATCGAAATATCAATTTATGGGTTTTTATTATGTTATTAACGTACACATTAAATGAAACTGGTGAAATGCGACACCCCTCTGAGACTTTATCCTTTGAAGTTCTAATTTAATTCTGGAATTAACATAAAGTACGAGAAAAAATTAATATTAGATACTCAATAGTAGCCTATATAATATGTAAGCAATTAAATTGGTATGGGCATGTACGACGAATGCAAGAAGAAAGGTTACCCAGAAAAACATTGGAATGGTGTCCACTTGGAAGAAGAAGGAAAGGAAGGCCTCGAAACTTGTGGATACAAAAAAATAAGAACTGGAATGAGAACAAGAGTACTGGAGGGCATGGAGTGGATGGATAGAAACCAGTGGAGAAAGAAAATAAAACTTTAGGAACAGAAAGATGTGTACACTTTGAAAACCTGTATATAAATAAATAAAATTAACATAAAGTCTTTGGACGGCTCTAATTAATGTTTTGAGCATTTATTATTCTTCATCTTCTTCTAAAATTTGCCACAAGTTATTGCTGTTTATATTATCACTCGCTAATAGCCGACATGCGTTGCTACGCCTAAATAAATTAAATATTAAATGTTCATTAAATTGTATAGTAGGGATATGCTCAGACGAACCAAACATGGCGGTTGCTAGTCAGTTTTTAATTTCATATTTCATGTAAACCTCCATTTCTAACTGTTGGATTTCGCTCATCTTTGATAATACCTACCTCGGTGAATTATAATAGCATAGGCCTATACTGAGTTTCGTAGTGAAACATCGAAAACTGTGACCGCTAGAGTTATTTTTAAAGTTTCGTTTCAGGTGAACTCCTACACCTAATGGATTTATAGGATCCAGTTGTGAATCTGTAACAACCAGGGACCCATAGAAACACACACACACAAAATTTGATCAAAATGGGTCAAGTAGTTTAGGAGTTCAGTGATATACATACGTAAAGAAGAATTAGGCCTATATATAAAGATAGGCTTTTACAAAGTCTATAAGTAGTAGAATATCGGGAGGTACTGAAAGTAAAATAGTATATTACGATGCAACGTTTGGAAATGGTATTTACGGAATCGAGGAAAATGTTTAAAAAACGAGTGATACCGAGGTTTTTAATTTGTCGAGATTCTGTAAAAACACTTCACAAACGTGCGTTGTACATTATGTTTTACGCGGTGTTGTTTTCAAAATAATAAATAATAGTAAAATAATAACATCTTTGTTGGAAATATTTGCGTTCATTATAAACAATTAAGTAACGTTAACAGTGTGGGCGATGTTTATTAGTTGAAATTACAGGAGGATGTGAGACCATTATTACTGATAAAATGGTCGCAAGTACGTATTTATTTTTTATATTGTTTCAAATAAAGTTCAATTCATTTAAAATGCATTGATTTGTTTCATATAATATATATTAACACTACCTTCTGGATATCTTTTGTATATACATTGTATGTAGTATACATAGAGGGCCGTGGTTTTCTTCCCGCGCGTGGGTGTAAATGTAATATTACAGTATAGTTATTTAGGTTGGTATTCCCGAAATGTAGGAAGTTGAACTTTCAATCACGTTCGCCATTGCTGGTAAGTATGACAAAACGCAGTATCGCGCGCAAAAAAAAAAGTTTTCATTGTACTTAGTACAGGAACTGCGTAAACTAAGCGAATTGCTAAAAAATAATCATGGCACCGCCTACGCATTTTTAAAATTATCGATTTCATATCAACATCCACTTCTAATAGTCGGATTTTGTTGATTTTTTGGAACATAACGCCCTCTTTTTATGTCAATACCAAGTGTTGAATTTCGTTGAGGAAAACAGAAAATTAGGATCAACAGAGCGATTTTTGCTATTACTCTCCAGGTGTGTCCCCCACTCCTAATTGTGTGGTTGCTATGGTAAGGAAAATGTGTGAGAAATTATGTTTTGTTTTTCCTTAATTCCAATTGTTAGACATCAAACTGATAGCAAATACATTAACTAAACTCACTAGCATTACAGTACATGGTTCACGGTCACTCTCCATACATCCCTGTCCTTAGCCAATGTTTTAGCGAATTCCGAGTGAATTAATCTATTTAGGTTGGTCTGATGTAAAGATTAAAAAAAGAATTACAGATGCAAGGTAAGATGGTACCAATAATTAGGAACTTCCTCCATTTCTTATTTATTTATGACAAAAATGTATAATATATTGTTCTACCGAATCACACGTTTATGCTTTTTCCGTGTTGTTAATAGATATCCTTTATTTACAATTTCATTACGAGCAGAATGTATGTTCCATGCTTACTCACCTGTAAACTCTTTTGTTATTTTCACCATATCCTCTATGAGTAATGTAGGCTATTTTTCATTAAATTGTTTGAAAACATTAAAACTAATTTATTTATCTCCTTTTTCAAATACTTTTACTTCCAATGTTTTAAAAAATCTACAATTTTTTTTTTCCATTTGGAAACAACTGAAATTACAACGTATTGTGCATTGCGCGTGCGTAAGAGTAAAACAAATGCTTGTTTAATGTATCAAATTGTGTTTATATATTTTAACTAGCGGATCCGGCACACGTTGTCCTACCCGAACGTATAATTCTCGTGTCATGACCGGACGATAAATATATAAGTTACGTTTTCACCATAAAATTCACTAATTATCACCATAAAAATACAACCTTTAAGAAATGCGGACATGAGTTCCACTGAGGTAAAGTTGTCCCCAGTATGCCTACAAAACAATAAGTTATATGGTATTTATGGGAAAACAATTGCAATAAGAACAGTTAAGTCTCATAGACTGCGATGGGCAGTCGTGACGTGTGTCAGGAATGGGAAATAAAATAGACACATGGAAAATGCTTGTAGAAAAGCCAGAGGGAAATCGCCCAGCAGACAGGCAAAGAATGAGCTTCGAAAATATATACCTATATTTTAACAAAGTGAATTATACACAAAGTGATTGGAAAACACTAACTCGGGATAGGGATGTATGTAGAGCTTACATTCGAGTCGACATGAACCACATGATTCGACAGTGCCAGTAAGTTCGTGTGTGTGTGTGTGTGTGTGTGTGTGTGTGTGTGTGTGTGTGTGGGCGTGCGTTTGTATTCATATGGTGTGTGTCTCCTATTTACAGTAAACTGAAAAACACCGGAATCCCCAAAACCGATACGTAAGTTGTTACGCGAAGAGATTTGCAACCCGGACCTTCTAAAAATAATTCTCTAACGGCGCCATTAAATATATCTCCATTGCATTGAAAGTACATTTTTTATATCAAAACATTAAAATGTAAACAATTAATTTAATGTATTATTGCAATGTTTTGACAATAACATAGCAATGATCGATGTGAACATTTTCTGATGGCTAAATGTAACGTTCATCTTATATATATATATATATATATATATATATATATATATATATATAAATTAATGTTTGTTGTTGTATGTTTGTTTGTTTGTTCGTACTTTATGCGCGGCCATACCGTTGATCCGATTGTGATGGTTTTTTTTTGCAAAATGTTCAGGAGATTCCCGGGATGAACATAGGCTATAAGAGAGTTGTGATACTCAACTCCTACACCCTTAAAAATCGCCCTTTGTAATGGAAAACGTGAAAAAAGTAGCTCTTTGGACGCTAAAATGGCTTGCGCTGCCTAAACCATAAGAAATGCACGAAATTAATGTACACAGAATTGAATATCTCAAAAAGCTCTTAAAAAAAAAGTCCGCGACAGCATATGTTTATCTCTTACGGATAAGACACAAAAACCATTTTTGTCTTTCATTGATACCAAGAGTCCCTTATCTCTTACGGATAACTCACAATAACCATTTTTGTCTTTCATTGATACCAAGAGGCTCGCGCCGTAGCCGAGTGGTTAAGGCAAAAAGTTGGCGCAAAACTACGGGACTTACGCTGGTTCGAGTCTCTACGGGGGAGAATTTCTTCTCATGGAATGTCGGCCAGTATTGGAACGGTGCACAGTGGGTTAGAAATGAAATCTAGCTGGGGGAAAAAAAAACTGCTTTGACTCACTTTCATCAATGTATCTTTTTTTCACTCTAATGTAATTGTTATATGGCGGTTCTTAACTTATCTGCAAAGGAGGGTACAATTCTAATGTTCATGAAGACAAAAATGGCCTAATTGCTGAATTTTATGGCAAAAAAGTAAAATTTTTATCGTCCGCCCATGACATGGGAATTGAACGTTCGGGAAGGACAACGTCTGTCGGGTACGCTAGTACTTTATAAAACTTTAATGTTGAAAGAAAGTTTAAGTGAAATATTTTTGAGCAATTAAAGGTTCTAAAGATTATGCAGAAACACGGAAAAAAAAATAGTTTTAAGCGAGTGATTGTTTATATATAAGAAAAGAAAAACGGAACAGGCAACTCTTGCCTAAACCAGGAAGTGAAGAAGAAGAAAAGAAAAATGAATGCTTGAGTCGGGATTTAAACCCGAGTCTCTAAATTCTGTACGTTTAGCGCTCTAACGACCTGAGCTACTCAAGTACTTCAACACATACATTTTTCTTACATATGTAGTATTCTCAATTCACACAAGATGTAGCGGAAAATCGTTCAGACTGACATCTTGTGGCCAACATAACAATTAAGCTTATATAATACATATATAAGAAAAATAAATGTTTGAATTGGATTCGCCTGGTGGTGTAATGGATATCACACTGAGGTACAGACTCAGAGATCCGGGTTCGAATCCCGTCCAGGCATTTATTTTTCTTATCATACCATATTAAGCTTGCATTGCTCAATGTTAAATATTTAATTATAACATCGATAAAGCGTCACTGCTATAAAGTAAAAATGTTCTCTTTAATTTGCTTACTTGTTATAGTCAGCTACTAGATGGCAGTGAAGACTGAGTTCTCGCGACATCTAGTAACAATGGGGAATATAATACATATATAAGAAAAATAAATGTTTGAATTGGATTCGCCTGGTGGTGTAATGGATATCACACTGAGGTACAGACTCAGAGATCCGGGTTCGAATCCCGTCCAGGCATTTATTTTTCTTATCATACCATATATATATATTAAGGCACCTTTATATATATATCCATCCATAGTCATAGTAATTCTGCCCGAAGGCAGGTCCTTCACTGCAATCATAGCATTTTCAAGCTATGCTTGTAGATTTACTAGCGAATTGTAGGTGTGGTAGCTTCCGTTGCTTTCCTCACCGGTGAAGGATGATAATGATGATAAGGAAGATGATGGCCATATGATTTCGGGGACCGTTTGGGCCTTAAAGTTTTCCTGACATCTGTCTTACAGGTGAGGAAAACCCCAATAAAAACCTCACCCAGAAAAACAGCCCCGACCGGGGATCGAACCCGGGTCCGCTGCGTGACAAGGCAGCACGCTACCTATAATTCTTCTATGCGTGTGCTTGTCACTGAACTCCTTCTAAACGACATCATATTGACTATCCACCTCAACGGTTTTAAACAATGAAATTTTATTAGTATTGAACCTTCTAAAAGACAGGATCGATTTTGATGAAATATTTAGAGTGTGTCTGATTGGGTACTTCGATTATTTAGATTCTCAACTGGACCCTCTAAAACCATTACGTGAAGGAGTTCACTTGAAATGAAAATATATAAAATCGCTCTAGTGATTATATTTTTTGATGTTTCACAACGAAACTCAGTGTACCGTATTAATACTGAATTATTATAAAAAAACTGAGATAGGTATTAACGAAAAAGGAGCGAAATCCGACAATTAGAACTGGAGTTTTACTTGAAACTCGAAATTAAAAACTGCCTAAACGACTACACCAATTTTTTATTAATTTTTTTGTGTGTTTGAGTGGGTCCTTGGATGCTTTAGATTCACTACTGGACCCTCTAAAACCATTAGGTGTAGGAGTTCACCTGAAGTGAAAAGTTAAAAATCGCTGTAGCGGTCACAATTTTCTATGTTTCACAACGAAACTTAGTATATCCTATTAAAATAAATCGCGGTAGGTATTATAAAAATAGCTAAATCTGACAAATAGAAATGGAGGTTTACGTGAACGCCATGTTTGGTTTGTTTCAGCATATACCATAAAATTTAATTAACATTTGATATTTCATTTATTTAGGCGCAGCAACGCTCGCCGGGTATTTATTGTAGCCTATAAAAATCCCGCCTGGTAGTGTTTGTACTAAAAGAAACTCGAAGAGTAATCGGTTGATTGACCTGAAATTTAGACAAAACGTTATTTTCAGGCACGGAGAGTGTTTAATCGTTATCTACTATTATCTAGAACCATTAGGTTAGGAATTCACCTGAAATGAATATTTAAAAATCGCTGTAGCTATTGTAATTTTCAAATACTCGATATATTCTGTTAAAATAAATCGCGGTAGTTACTTACTTACTTCCTTACTCACTGGCACTATCGAACCCGTAGGTTCATGGCATCCGCACGGACATAAGCTCTCCATACATCCCTATCCTGAGCTAATGCTTTCCAATCATTCCCTGTATAATCTACTTCCCTCAAATCATAGTTGATGTTATTCTCCCTCCTCATTCTTGGTCTACCAACTGGGCGAGCGAAATCCGATCATTAGAAGTGAACTCCAGCAACAACCAAACAGAATTTAACAACTTAAATTGCAGTGTATTCATATAAGATACATTACAAATATTAGTTTAATTAATTTAAACCTCTCAACAGATCTTTATCAAAATTACTTTCACTTATTCAACTAAAATAAAATACATATTTCATTTATTTGACGTAGCAATGCACGTCATATATTAACAAAAATTCTACGAATATAACATAATCTTACTGTGAAAACACAGGCTCATTTTGTTTAATTCCCATAAAATAATTCATAATTTTGCAGATTAATAATTTTTCGTCTCTTGTCATTATAAGTAGCAAAATACGGAATATTTTAAATAGTTATGTGAAATAAATGTAGGAGTAGATTATGTTCACTGATATATTAAAAAAAAACAACTATCATTTTTAGAGTTACATCTATATGAATAAAAAGTAAATGTTCGTTTGTTAAAAATCATAAATCTCCGAAAGTTCTTCACGAATTGCTTTGAAAATTAGCACACATACGTATTTTTTCATGGAGATTTTTTATACTATATATTATGCACTAAAGCCATCAGTTGTAGGAGTTCACCAGAAACGAATCATTAAAAACTGCTGAAGCAGTCGCAATTTTAGATGTTTGACAACGAAACACAGCATATCCCATTGAAATAAACCGAGGTAGGTACTGTAAAAAAATCAGCGAAATACTCGTACGACTGTAAGAAATGGGGATTTGCCTGAAATTCGAAATTAAAAATTGACTAGCAATCGCCACATTTGCTTCGTTGCAATTCATATCTTTACATAAATCTCCGAAAGATTATGCAGAAACACGGAAAAAAAAATAGTTTTAAGCGAGTGATTGTTTATATATAAGAAAAGAAAAACGGAACAGGCAACTCTTGCCTAAACCAGGAAGTGAAGAAGAAGAAAAGAAAAATGAATGCTTGAGTCGGGATTTAAACCCGAGTCTCTAAATTCTGTACGTTTAGCGCTCTAACGACCTGAGCTACTCAAGTACTTCAACACATACATTTTTCTTACATATGTAGTATTCTCAATTCACACAAGATGTAGCGGAAAATCGTTCAGACTGACATCTTGTGGCCAACATAACAATTAAGCTTATATAATACATATATATAAGAAAAATAAATGTTTGAATTGGATTCGCCTGGTGGTGTAATGGATATCACACTGAGGTACAGACTCAGAGATCCGGGTTCGAATCCCGTCCAGGCATTTATTTTTCTTATCATACCATATTAAGCTTGCATTGCTCAATGTTAAATATTTAATTATAACATCGATAAAGCGTCACTGCTATAAAGTAAAAATGTTCTCTTTAATTTGCTTACTTGTTATAGTCAGCTACTAGATGGCAGTGAAGACTGAGTTCTCGCGACATCTAGTAACAATGGGGAATATAATACATATATAAGAAAAATAAATGTTTGAATTGGATTCGCCTGGTGGTGTAATGGATATCACACTGAGGTACAGACTCAGAGATCCGGGTTCGAATCCCGTCCAGGCATTTATTTTTCTTATCATACCATATTAAGCTTGCATTGCTCAATGTTAAATATTTAATTATAACATCGATAAAGCGTCACTGCTATAAAGTAAAAATGTTCTCTTTAATTTGCTTACTTATTATAGTCAGCTACTAGATGGCAGTGAAGACTGAGTTCTCGCGACATCTAGTAACAATGGGGAATATAATACATATATAAGAAAAATAAATGTTTGAATTGGATTCGCCTGGTGGTGTAATGGATATCACACTGAGGTACAGACTCAGAGATCCGGGTTCGAATCCCGTCCAGGCATTTATTTTTCTTATCATACCATATATATATATTAAGGCACCTTTATATATATATCCATCCATAGTCATAGTAATTCTGCCCGAAGGCAGGTCCTTCACTGCAATCATAGCATTTTCAAGCTATGCTTGTAGATTTACTAGCGAATTGTAGGTGTGGTAGCTTCCGTTGCTTTCCTCACCGGTGAAGGATGATAATGATGATAAGGAAGATGATGGCCATATGATTCGGGGACCGTTTGGGCCTTAAAGTTTTCCTGACATCTGTCTTACAGGTGAGGAAAACCCCAATAAAAACCTCACCCAGAAAAACAGCCCCGACCGGGGATCGAACCCGGGTCCGCTGCGTGACAAGGCAGCACGCTACCTATAATTCTTCTATGCGTGTGCTTGTCACTGAACTCCTTCTAACGACATCATATTGACTATCCACCTCAACGGTTTTAAACAATGAAATTTTATTAGTATTGAACCTTCTAAAAGACAGGATCGATTTTGATGAAATATTTAGAGTGTGTCTGATTGGGTACTTCGATTATTTAGATTCTCAACTGGACCCTCTAAAACCATTACGTGAAGGAGTTCACTTGAAATGAAAATATAAAAATCGCTCTAGTGATTATATTTTTTGATGTTTCACAACGAAACTCAGTGTACCGTATTAAAATAAACTGAGATAGGTATTAACGAAAAAGGAGCGAAATCCGACAATTAGAACTGGAGTTTTACTTGAAACTCGAAATTAAAAACTGCCTAAACGACTACACCAATTTTTTATTAATTTTTTTGTGTGTTTGAGTGGGTCCTTGGATGCTTTAGATTCACTACTGGACCCTCTAAAACCATTAGGTGTAGGAGTTCACCTGAAGTGAAAAGTTAAAAATCGCTGTAGCGGTCACAATTTTCTATGTTTCACAACGAAACTTAGTATATCCTATTAAAATAAATCGCGGTAGGTATTATAAAAATAGCTAAATCTGACAAATAGAAATGGAGGTTTACGTGAACGCCATGTTTGGTTTGTTTCAGCATATACCATAAAATTTAATTAACATTTGATATTTCATTTATTTAGGCGTAGCAACGCTCGCCGGGTATTTATTGTAGCCTATAAAAATCCCGCCTGGTAGTGTTTGTACTAAAAGAAACTCGAAGAGTAATCGGTTGATTGACCTGAAATTTAGACAAAACGTTATTTTCAGGCACGGAGAGTGTTTAATCGTTATCTACTATTATCTAGAACCATTAGGTTAGGAATTCACCTGAAATGAATATTTAAAAATCGCTGTAGCTATTGTAATTTTCAAATACTCGATATATTCTGTTAAAATAAATCGCGGTAGTTACTTACTTACTTCCTTACTCACTGGCACTATCGAACCCGTAGGTTCATGGCCGCACGGACATAAGCTCTCCATACATCCCTATCCTGAGCTAATGCTTTCCAATCATTCCCTGTATAATCTACTTCCCTCAAATCATAGTTGATGTTATTCTCCCTCCTCATTCTTGGTCTACCAACTGGGCGAGCGAAATCCGATCATTAGAAGTGAACTCCAGCAACAACCAAACATAGAATTTAACAACTTAAATTGCAGTGTATTCATATAAGATACATTACAAATATTAGTTTAATTAATTTAAACCTCTCAACAGATCTTTATCAAAATTACTTTCACTTATTCAACTAAAATAAAATACATATTTCATTTATTTGACGTAGCAATGCACGTCATATATTAACAAAAATTCTACGAATATAACATAATCTTACTGTGAAAACACAGGCTCATTTTGTTTAATTCCCATAAATAATTCATAATTTTGCAGATTAATAATTTTTCGTCTCTTGTCATTATAAGTAGCAAAATACGGAATATTTTAAATAGTTATGTGAAATAAATGTAGGAGTAGATTATGTTCACTGATATATTAAAAAAAAACAACTATCATTTTTAGAGTTGCATCTATATGAATAAAAAGTAAATGTTCGTTTGTTAAAAATCATAAATCTCCGAAAGTTCTTCACGAATTGCTTTGAAAATTAGCACACATACGTATTTTTTCATGGAGATTTTTATACTATATATTATGCACTAAAGCCATCAGTTGTAGGAGTTCACCAGAAACGAATCATTAAAAACTGCTGAAGCAGTCGCAATTTTAGATGTTTGACAACGAAACACAGCATATCCCATTGAAATAAACCGAGGTAGGTACTGTAAAAAAATCAGCGAAATACTCGTACGACTGTAAGAAATGGGGATTTGCCTGAAATTCGAAATTAAAAATTGACTAGCAATCGCCACATTTGCTTCGTTGCAATTCATATCTTTACATATGATACCAACATATTTTCTGGTACAGCGAGTGTTTAGCCGCTACCTATTATAACTACAAAACCATTAGGTGTGAGAATTCAACTGAAACGAAAATTTTATATATATATTTTTTTTTATTTTATTTATTTATTTATTCAAGGGGTGTAAGAGGTAGTGATGTGCATTCTATAACCTCTCCTACCTAATTCTCAACCTTATCTCATGGTACACCTTGATTTTAACTAACGAGGTAATGGGGACCGAGTCACGGCGGTATAACCGTTCCATCAAATATGGAGGAAATTCTATATTTTGAACGCCTGACTAGAGGCTATAAGGTAGCAGCCCTACCACTAGTCTTGCTCTGTGGATGGCTGGTAACCAACCCAGAGGACTTCCTACTACTCGAAGAAACTTAAGCAAAGACTGGAATGATCAAGACCATCTTCGCTAGGTTTACCGTACAGGCCACATGTCCTAAAACGAATTTGTCCATGATGATATATATTCAATATATTTAGATGTAGAAGCGCACGCCGGGTCAACATATATATTAGGTGTAGGAGTTCACCTGAAACGATAATTTAATAATAGCTCTAGCGGTCCAATCTTCGATGTTTCTCAACGAAACTCGATATATACTATTGAAACAAACTGAGGCAGGTTTTATTTAAAACATCAGTACAGTCCGACAATTAGAACTGGGTGTTTACCTGAAATACAAAATTTAAAATTCACTTTATAACTTCCAAGTTTTTTATACTTCATTTTCAGACGCTCTGGGTATCTAAAAATAATTACGATATAAATGTATAATTATTTGCCTCTTTACTTATTAAACTAAAAATAAAAACACGTTTAATTTATCTAGGAGTAGCAGCGCACGCCGAGTATTAAATTGTATTTTTTAAAAATAGTTCTAGATTTGACAATATAGTCAATATCCAGCGGACATTTCAATTCTAGACGATATATCTTGATATAATTTCAGCTCTTCATGATGCATAAAAAATATTCCAGAACCACTTTTTTGCCTAAGAATACAAATGTTTACTTAAACAGTCATGAACAGTAATGAAACCGAACAGCGCAACACTGGATTCAAATACTACATGAACATTTTTTAGTATTTATACAGGGCCAACATATTCACCATTTGGAACCTTCATTTTGCACCAGTAATTTAACTTTATAATTTTGATTAATTACGGTTTAATAATAATAATAATAATAATAATAACAATAACAATAATAATAATATTTTTATATACTATCATGTGAAGAAATTTTGATAACAACTTATATATATATATATATATATATATATATATATATATATATGTAGATATCCGATGTGACCAGCCTCATGGGCTCGTGGTCAGCGTTTATGACTACAGTTCATGGTTATTCTCAGTCAGACCATAGGGATTTTTCATTAAAGGGAATTATTTGTATGGTTGCCCAAGGTCTGGAATTTAGGTTAAGTTTAAGTTAAGAACTCTCCTGATGCATCATTATCATCCATCATGTCATCGGGGTAAGGTAATTCACTCTTCCTGTTGCCCAAACCAAAGAAACGGATTACAATTCCATCAATGCCAGGAGAGAAAGTCATAAAGACCTTCTGGTCGCATTCGAAGAAACATACAGGGAACTGCCAACAATAATGTTTCTAAAACAATAAGCTTTCAACCAAACAGTGAATTCTCATTTTCTCCTCTGTTGTCGTCGTGGAAACAATAAAGGAATGTATCCATGGTTCTAATCCAGAATTTACTTTTGTAGCTTATGGATTATGTTATTCAAATTAAATTATAAAATTAAGGCAAAGAATGAACAGGGTACCGACGTGCCCAGACGTTAGAGTGGTTCTATATCGTTTTTTTCCTTTGATGTTTAGAAATAAATAGAAAGTAGTGAATAAACACATCGGTTATTCTTTAAGAAATTAATTGACGATGGAGGTCACATGCCTATTTTGAGACAAACGAGAAGCTTAAAAATTACTGGTAATCTACTGTTAAAAGAAAATTTAAAAAAATTGTAATGCTTGGATGGAGTCTACATTTTAATAACTATTGTTAGAACTTACTTTTAAAAAATCGCAGGCGTAACCTGTTTAAGAAGGCATGTGAAGAAGTGAATTAAATATTTTCAGGGTACGAACGTCTTACTGTTTGTTAAACACTTTTAAATATTTTAATATCGAAGTCGAATCATGCCTCAAAGAACGGAAAGGATTTGAAATCAATTTTATAAATATCTTGATACCACTATTTTATAGTCCTTAATAATTTTCATACAAGTCCAAACATATGACCGGATACGAATGCGCTTTTATAGTTTGTCGATAATATCGTAACTTTGATAAACTTCTGTTGTTTTACTTACATTAATTCAGATTCAACACCAAAACTAACTTTGAAGGCGTTCTAATAAAACTGTAGTTAATAATTGTTTAATAGAGAACCAAGTATTAATAATTGGAATTGAATGCATTTTTTTATAGTTTCGTTAATTTGTGAATAATTTACGTAATTTTATTTACATTAATGTAGAATCGAACATCAATAACCAAATTTGACGACTTGCTTATAAAATTGCGATACTGTGATTTTATAATTATTTTCGTAAAGTAGCAATTGGCGAATTTCACGGCTTGTTTATAAAATCGCGATATTGATATTTTATAATTATTTTCATAAAGTAGCAATTCACGAATTTGACGGGTTGTTTATACAATCGCATTACTATGATTTTATAATTATTTTCATAAAGTAACAATTGGCGAATTTTACGGCTTGTTTATAAAATCGCGATAATACGATTTTATAATTATTTACGTAAAGTAGCAAATGACGAATTTGAGGACTTGTTTATAAAATCGCGATAATGTCATTTTATGGTTATTTTCATAAAGTAGCATTTGACGGCTTGTTTATAAAATCGCGATACTATGATTATATAATTATTTTCGAAAAGTAGCAATTGACGAATTTGACGGCTTGTTTATAAAATCGCGATACTATAATTTTATAATTACTTTTCATAAAGAAGCAATTGACGAATTTGACGGATTGTATATAAAATCACGATACTATGATTTTATAATTATTTCCATAAAGTAGCATTTGACAAATTTGACGGCTTGTTTATAAAATCGCGATACTGTGATTTTATAATTATTTCCATGAAGTAGCATTTGACAAATTTGACGGCTTGTTTATAAAATCGCGATACTGTGATTTTATAATTATTTCCATAAAGTAGCATTTGACAAATTTGACGGCTTGTTTATAAAATCGTGATACTGTGATTTTATAATTATTTCCATAAAGTAGCATTTGACAAATTTGACGGCTTGTTTATAAAATCGCGATACTGTGATTTTATAATTATTTCCATAAAGTAGCATTTGACAAATTTGACGGCTTGTTTATAAAATCGCGATACTATGATTTTATAATTATTTCCATAAAGTAGCATTTGACAAATTTGACGGCTTGTTTATAAAATCGCGATACTGTGATTTTATAATTATTTCCATAACGTAGCAATTGATGAATTGGACGGCTATTTTTTATAAAATCCAGACACTGTGATTTTATAATTATTTCCATAAAGTAGCATTTGACAAATTTGACGGCTTGTTTATAAAATCGCGATACTATGATTTTATAATTATTTCCATAAAGTAGCATTTGACAAATTTGACGGCTTGTTTATAAAATCGCGATACTGTGATTTTATAATTATTTCCATAACGTAGCAATTGATGAATTGGACGGCTATTTTTTATAAAATCCAGACACTGTGATTTTATAATTATTTCCATAAAGTAGCAATTGACGAATTTGACAGCTTGTTTATAAAATCGCGATACTGTGATTTTATAATTATTTTCGTACAATAGCAATTGATGAAATGGACGACTTTTTTTTATAAAATCCCGATACTGTGATTTTATAACTATTTTCATAAAGTAGCATTTGACGAATTTAACGGCTTGTTTGTAAAATCGCGATGCTTTGATTTTATAATTATTTCAATAAAGTAGCATTTGACGAATTTGACGGCAACTAATTTACTTCCATGATCATGCCTTAATAATTATTATTATAATTTTAGCTGTCGTAATTTATATAATTGTTTATAAAATCGCGATACTATGATTTTATAATTATTTTCGAAAAGTAGCAATTGACTAATATGACGGCTTGTTAATAAAATCGCGATACTGTTATTTCATAGTTATTTTCATAAAGTAGCAATTGACGAATTTGACGGTTTGTTTATAAAATCACGTGATTTTATAATCATTTTCGTAAAGTAGCAATTGACGAATTTGAGGGCTTGTTTATAAAATCGCAATACTATGATTTAATAATTATTTTCGTAAAGTGGCAACTGACGAATTTGACGGCTTGTTTATAAAATCGCGATAATATGATTTAATTATTTTCGAAAAGTAGCAATTGACGAATTTGACGGCTTGTTTAAAATCGCGATACTATGATTTTATAAATATTTTCATAAAGTAGCCATTGACGAATTGGACGGCTTGTTTATAAAATCGCGAGACTGTGATTTTATAATTTCCATAATGTAGCATTTGACAAATTTGACGGCTTGTTTATAAAATCGTGATACTGTGAATTTATAATTATGTCCATAAAGTAGCATTTGACGAATTTGACGGCCTTTTTATAAAATCCAGATACTGTGATTTTATAATTATTTCCATAAAGTAGCATTTGACGGCTTGTTTATAAAATTGCGTGACTGTGATTTTATAATTATTTTCATAATGTAGTATTTGACAAATTTGACGGCTCGTTTATAAAATCGCGATACTAAGATTTTTTAATTATTTTCATAATGTAGCATTTCATGAATTTGACGGGTTGTTTATAAAATCGCGATACTACGAGTATGATTTTATAATTATTTCCATAAAGTAGCAATTGACGAATTTGAGGCTCGTTTATAAAATCGCGATACTAAGATTTTTTAATTATTTCCATAATGTAGCATTTGACGAATTTGACGGCTTGTTTATAAAATCGTGATACTATGATTTTATAATTATTTTCATAAAATAGCATTTGACGAATTTGACGGCTTGTTTATAAAATCGCGATACATTTACATAAAGTAGCAATTGACGAATCTGATACCTTGTTTATAAAATCGCGATACCATAATTTTAAAATTATTTTCATAAAGTAGCAATTGACGAATTTGACGGCTTGTTTATAAAATCGTGATACTATGATTTTATAATTATTTTCATAAAATAGCATTTGACGAATTTGACGGCTTGTTTATAAAATCGCGATACATTTACATAAAGTAGCAATTGACGAATCTGATACCTTGTTTATAAAATCGCGATACCATAATTTTAAAATTATTTTCATAAAGTAGCAATTGACGAATTTGACGGCTTGTTTATAAAAATCGTGATACTATGATTTTATAATTATTTTCATAAAATAGCATTTGACGAATTTGACGGCTTGTTTATAAAATCGCGATACATTTACATAAAGTAGCAATTGACGAATCTGATACCTTGTTTATAAAATCGCGATACCATAATTTTAAAATTATTTTCATAAAGTAGCAATTGACGAATTTGACGGCTTGTTTATAAAATCGTGATACTATGATTTTATAATTATTTTCATAAAATAGCATTTAACGAATTTGACGGCTTGTTTATAAAATCGCGATACTGTGATTTTATAACTATTTTCATAAATTAGCAATTTACGAATTAGACGGGTTGTTTATAAAATCGCGATACATTTACATAAAGTAGCAATTGACGAATCTGATACCTTGTTTATAAAATCGCGATACCATAATTTTAAAATTATTTTCATAAAGTAGCAATTGACGAATTTGACGGCTTGTTTATAAAATCGTGATACTATGATTTTATAATTATTTTCATAAAATAGCATTTGACGAATTTGACGGCTTGTTTATAAAATCGCGATACATTTACATAAAGTAGCAATTGACGAATCTGATACCTTGTTTATAAAATCGCGATACCATAATTTTAAAATTATTTTCATAAAGTAGCAATTGACGAATTTGACGGCTTGTTTATAAAATCGTGATACTATGATTTTATAATTATTTTCATAAAATAGCATTTAACGAATTTGACGGCTTGTTTATAAAATCGCGATACATTTACATAAAGTAGCAATTGACGAATCTTGATACCTTGTTTATAAAATCGCGATACCATAATTTTAAAATTATTTTCATAAAGTAGCAATTGACGAATTTGACGGCTTGTTTATAAAATCGTGATACTATGATTTTATAATTATTTTCATAAAATAGCATTTAACGAATTTGACGGCTTGTTTATAAAATCGCGATACTGTGATTTTATAACTATTTTCATAAATTAGCAATTGACGAATTAGACGGCTTGTTTATAAAATCGCGATACATTTACATAAAGTAGCAATTGACGAATCTGATACCTTGTTTATAAAATCGCGATACCATAATTTTAAAATTATTTTTATAAAGTAGCAATTGACGAATTTGACGGCTTGTTTATAAAATCGGGATACTGTGATTTTATAATTATTTTTGTAAAGTAGCAATTGACAAACTTGACGACTTGTTTATAAAATCGAGTAACGTGATTTTATAATTATTTTCGTAAAGTAGGAATTGACCAATTTGACGGCTTATTTATAAAATCGCGATACTCTGATTATATAATTATTTTCATAAATTAACAATTGACGAATTTGTAGGCTTGTTTGTAAAATCGCGATACTGTGATTTTATAATTATTTTCATAGAGAACAAAGTAACAATTGATGAATTACTATTTTGAATGTGTTTTGTAGTATTATAATATTAAGATATTTTAATTATTGTAGCCTATCATAGGACCAAGTAGCAAGTAACAGGATTTGAATGTGCTTCCCACCAATTTTTTTTTTTTTTTAATTTTGGTTGCGTGAATAATGTTTACCTAAAGATCGATGGAAATTATAAAACTTGTTTGTTACTTGCTGTTGGTGAAACGTTTTTATGTAATAACCTAATAATAATAGATTTTACATATAAACGTTAACGGGACCAAATACCTGTCGTTCCTTCAATATGTTCAAGATGTGCTCAATTGTAAACATAATGTAATGTAGGGAGCGGAATTTTATTTACTGAAAGTTAAGATTGCAGCATACTGTAATGAGTAGGCCTATTCAGATTTATTTCTTAAACTAAAAATATCCTCAGCTCGTTTCCAACTCAGGGTCGCGTCGAAGGATGAGATGAGATGAGCCCCTATTTCTGGAGGTCTGTTAAAAACAAAGGTGCCGGCCGACGCCTTACACACAACCTAGGGGCAGATGAACGAAATGAAATGGATGATTGTGTAGAAATGGTGGAATGAAATTGTGGCAGGGGGAAAACGGGAGAAACCCCGAGAAAAACATGCCCAATCTTCATTTCGTCCATTAGCAAATCGACATAGATTGACCGAAACTCGATCTCGGGACTCCAGCGGTGAGAAGCGAGCGTCTAACCGCTTGGGCCAAGGAGTCGTTCTTTATTTCTTAATTAGATTAAAATAAATTGTTCAGATTTTATTAAATATACCTTTAAAAAAACTTCACCTACATTTCCAGTAGGGACTAACAATATTAATCTAGATATTATTAGTCTGGAAAAGCAGGATTAGGATAGCAGGATATCGCATTCAATAAATTTATGTTCCATTGACATTTGAGCAATCTTAACTTTTAGTGTGTGAAAATCATCTCACTAGAATCTATAGGAATTAAAATATATTTATGAAGGAACAACAGTAATATCCTATCCCTCACGTCCTCGGCGTGGTCCTGGAAATGCAGCAAATTCTAAACAAATATTTAGAAAGTTTAAAATTTACTGCAGCTAAGAGGGAAGGTATTTATCTTTTTAGAACAGGCCTGTTAATATGTGCTTACTAGATGTGAAAAGACACCCCGCCCCATTCAACTCTACGTCGGATAGGCTGACAAGGCAAGACACTGCTACGCACCTGTCAATTGCGTTGTCTCATTGGGAGTGCACCTGTATGCGGATAGCAGGGGGAGACCGCCTTTTCATACCTAGCGAGCACTTATCAACAGGCACTTATCAACTTATAGAATGTCAAACTTCGTATACTATTATATTGTATAAGTCTTTCATTACATGTATAATATATATTTATTAAACACAATGTGTACACTAATATTATATACATGGTTTTACCATTTTGCTATTAATTCGTGAATTGTTTTGGTTCTGTTGTCGCACTTCACTAAGTGATACTTTGGGCACGGTTTGCTACAGAGTTTACAGATGCAGGACTCCTCAGGTTCATGGTAATTTTGTTATGACATATTTTCCCATGGAAGCCGTGAGCGGCGAAGCGTGTGTATAAGTGGCGAAGTCGAAAATTTGGTCCTTTCCATTCGTCTGTGTTTAACGCATAAGGCAACCCATTAATATAGTTATTTCCGGTTTATTCCATTCTACAAGCCTAGTACATTATGAATCAAACAGAAATAGTAAAGGCTTGGTACTCACTTTGAATTAGACCGTGTCATTTGCACGCCGTAGCATAGTGGTTAAGGCACTGAGCTACAAGCTGGAGGGTCGAGGGTTCAAGTCCCGTTGGGGTCAGGATTTTTAAACTGACCCAAACCCTCTGGCGGCACTATGGCCCTGGGGTCGACTCAACCTCTAACGGAAATGAGTACCAGACGCTTGTTCTGGGGGTAAAGGCGGCCGTCACGCAGGGCTGACAACCCGGCTGACATAAAGTGCCGATTGTCTAGAAAAAGTGGGAGCCTTAACATCCTACTACCCCAAGGGCCTCCGGGTCTGTTGTGGGATAACTTTACGGGGCACGCCGTAGCGTAGTGGTTAAGGCACTGCGCTACAAGCCGGAAGGTCGAGGGTTCGAGTCCCGGTGGGGTCAGGATTTTTAAACTGGCCCAAACCTTCTGGCGGCACTATGGCCCTGGGGTCGACTCAGCCTCTAACTGAAATGAGTACCAGACGCTTGTTCTGGGGTAAAGGCGGCCGTCACGCAGGGCTGACAACCCGGCTGACATGAAGTGCCGATTGTCAAGAAAAAGTGGGAGCCTTAACCTCCTACTACCCCAAGGGCCTCCTGAGGCCTGTAGTGGGATCACTTTACTTTACTTTTATTTGTAAACTAAATACTGCAGGGCATAATTTGAAAGATACAAATATTAAACAGATAGTGGAATAAATTAAGAATAATACAATTTTGAATAATATGAATATTTTACTTTTGGAATGACTTATGAATTTTCTATATATATATATATATATATATATATATATATATATATATAATTGTTAATTATAATATAATTATTATTACAAAAATTGATCAATTTGGGTACGTCTCTCGTCTTGATTTATTACTCTTACTGATATCTCTTGGACACATTTTCATCCTAGATTGATTGCGACTCTTCCAGCGGAATTACTACTAGTTAAATAAATTTTATTTTATTTCATTTTACATATAATGAATTTCCTTAAAGTTACGCCTGACTTATATTTTATCTATCATTCAAATTACATTTTTTTAAAATTCCTATTGTATTCCTTATGTTTCTATGTGATCTAGTTTTATACAAATAACCTCCTCTGAAGAATTTCATTTCTGAAGCCTATTTCTTATTTTCACGTCCATGCGATATGACCGCCACAGCCATGACTAATATTTTCATATCGGTTCGAATTTTTATTTTAAAAGGTTAATAATTGTTCCGTGGATTGTTTTACGTTTTTAACATGTTTTCTTGTCAGGTCGAAAGTGATGAAAAAAGTAGGCCTACCATTGTCGAAAGAGTAATGATCTTTCACCGTAAAAATACAACTGTCAAGAAACGCGGACATGTGTTCCACGGAAGTCCTCCATTCGGCTCTCCGGGTGGAAACTACTTCAGGAAATCCATGGCAACGGCATAAATACTACTAATAATAATAATTATTATTATAGTAATAAAACTTATAATTATTATTATAATAATTATGATAATAATAAAAATAATAATAATTATTATAACAATAATTATGATAATAATAATTATTATTATAATAACAATAATTATGATAATAATAACAATAATTATGATAATTATGATAATTATAATAATAATATTAAGTATTATTATTATCATTATTATTATAAATGTGAAAATAAATCAAAAGATATTGGATTGGTTTTTATAGATTTAGAAAAAGCATATGACAGTGTACCTAGAGCAAAATTATGGCAAGCATTACTACATATAGTAAACATTGATGAATCCCTAATTTAAGTAATGCAAGAAATATATAAGAACAATATATGTCAAATTAAAAGGGGTCTCTGTTATCAGAACCTTTTGGAACTAGTAAAGGATTGTTACAAGGATACCCGATGTCACCAACACATATATATATATATATATATATATATATATATATATATCTCCACCCATAGTAATTCTGCCCGAATGCAGGTCCTTCACTGCAATCATAGCATTTTCATGCTATGCTTGCAGCTTTACTAGGGAATTGTGTAGGTGTGGTAGCTTCCCGTTGCTTTCCACACCGGTGAAGGAGGATGATGATAATGATAATTGTGAGGATGATACTGATAATGATAAGGATGATGGCCATATGATTTCGGGGACCGTTTGGGCCATATATATATATATATATATATATATATATACATATATATATACACACATATATATATACATACACACATATATATATATATATATATATATATATATATAAGAGAGAGAGAGAGAGAGAGAGAGAGAGAGAGAGAGAGAGAGAGAGAGAGAGAGAGAGATCTGTTTAGTAGAATGGTCACTTAAGTGTGCAAAAATGGGACTAGAATTAACAGAAAGAAGATATCTACATCATTTACTTTTTGCCGACGATCAGATAATTTAAACCAGGATGGAAAAGATGCAAATTATATGTGTAAACAGCTGTCAACAACATATCAGAAATGGGGTTTGAAAATAAAAAAAAAACAAAACAGAATATTAAACAAATGACCCAGATGAATTATATATTGATGGGGTAAAGATAAGGAAGAGCGATAGTTTCTGTTATTTGAGATCAATTATAGAGAAAGATGGAACATCAAACAAAGAAATAGCAAAAAGGATTAGTAATGGAAGAAAAACCTTAGGAATGTTAAACTCTGTACTATGGAGTAAAACATCATTAACAGAACAAAACAACTAATTTATAAATCCATCCTAGAAAGTATAATGTTATATGGGTGGAAGTGTGGACAATGACACAACAACATGTCGACAGAATAACTTGAGTTGAAATGGATTTTTGGAGAAGAGCTGCCAGAAAATCTAGACTAGAAAAAATTAGAAATGCAGAAATTAGAAAATGGATGAATGCAGAAAGAAATATAATGGATGCGATTGAATACAGAAGGCTAAAATAGTATGGACACGTACGAAATGCAGGATGGAAGAGAACCAAAGGCCGTCTATACATGGAAAATTGAAAGAAGAAACAGAATAGGAAGACCAAGAACAAGCTGGAAGAACAACATTCAAAATTCAATGTGGAAATTTGGTGTAACAGATGAAGACACAGAGGACAGAGAACGATGGAGAACTTTAATTAAGGGAAAATTGTGAATTTTCTTGCAAACTGATAGTCTATAAGTCCGTAGTAATTTATATTTATTTATTTTTTAAATTCATGATAATTACTAAGATTGGCTGGAGAAAACAATGATGAGGAACATTCTCAAAATAAAAAAATATTATTATTATTATTATTATTATTATTATTATTATTGTTATTGTTATTAATACTATTATTATCATCAACATCAAGGCTTAGGTCCTGTGGCCCGTTCTGACTTCAAGAGATTTGGTCTTTCCATCTAGTAAATGGTCTTCCTTGACTTCTTTATCCTGTAGGTCTGTAGTTTGAAATCATGTTGGCCGCGGTGGATTAATGCTTATGATTCTTGCCTCTGATCCCGAGGGTCGCGGGTTTAAACCCGACCGGCGACGATGGATTTTTTAGGATAGAAAAAATGCAACGAACAAGTTCTCAGGGACGGACTTTAAGTCCTGGGTCCCGAATCTGAAGATTTTCAGGTCCGTTAAAGATACTTAAGCCTGAATAAAAGGACTCTAATCAAAATATAACGACTTTTTAACCTAGTAATACCTTAGTTGCCTACTAGATGTGTCAACGAGTCGGTATGTTACCCGCATACCTTTCATGACGTCTTTGGGAAACAAGAGTAGCTAAATTAACATGGTCTTATAACTCCTAACAGGACGAAGGCGATAACCCAGACGAAAAAAAGTATCTCGCTCGAAAGAGAGACGATCTTTCACCATAAAAATACAACCTCCAAGGAACGCGGACATGTGTTCCACAGGAGGTAAAATAGTCCTCCATTCGTTTCTCTGGGCGGAAACTACTTCAGGAAATCCATGGAAACGGCTCAAATACCATTATTATTCTCATTATTATTTTTATAGTTATTATTATTATTTTCATTAGTATTGTTATTATTAAAATGTAATGTTCTTGGGTAGGACTAGTTCATTTTTATAGCCTAACATTCATATATCACAGATGTCAGGGAAATCTTCCTGAATGACTGATTTCAGTAGGGGTTCTACAATCGTTTATGATAATTTTATTGTTTCTAACAACTGACCATTTTACTTTATTGCATACCGAGTTGAATATATATGTGTATAAATGTAAAATTGAATAAATGGCAGGAGATATGGTTTGAGTATTAAAATAATTACAAACAGAATCAATCATGGGACATGTACAAAAAAATAGAAACAACTGGAAATCTCATGTAAGAAGAAGGAGCAGAACAAGAACACCACGTCAAATCTTAAATTAGCAGCCACCAAGCAAGAGATCTTTGGGAAGTTCCTTTAAACGTTGGATTGAGACCGTAACAGACCTCTGGGTCTATCACATGAAACGAAGACGAAGGAGACAGAAACTATTGAATAATGACGTCAGTAAGGTTAAGTGATCACACTTGCAGATCTTGGGAGGCCATTGCGGTAGTATGAGATTAACATTTCACAATTGGTATAAGATGGTAGTAGGGTTTTCAACAATACATAACATTATTAGTTACAGTTCATTTATCATACAGTTTAGCAATGTTACGAACAATATTAAAAATCATATTTACCACAAATTAAAAAGAAAG
>JASPKZ010008401.1:242500-251408 GCA_030220185.1 Diploptera punctata
CATCATGTCATTTCTATCATGACTTCTTAAACCATAATCTGCCTGAAATAAAATATATAAAATTATTATTTTTTATTTTAATTCTCAATTCAATTTATTATGGGATGCATTTTTTATCGTTGCAATTTTTGGATATTCTGTAAACATGGTGATTTAGATTAACATTATCTCAACTTCTCGTTCAATTTTCAAGGCATTCCACGCATTGTTTTAATATAATATTTACACTCCTAAAGTATTTTTCACATACTACTACAATAATACTGGTCAACAGTGATTTTGTTACATAAATGATTTTGGATGATTCTTATGTATTTTCATCTGGTGATTCCAAAAATGAAGTCAGAAATGTTCCATCACCCACCATGTTTTTGTAATTTTGAAAATAATTATTTTCCTATTTATTAACATTTTTGGTATATAACATGATGATTAGAAGGATTATTTTACATTTATATTTAATTTCATTGTGCCAACAATGGACTTACAATGTTTTGTGATTGTTGCCTTGAATTCACAACTTATAACAATGCCATTCTCCTACAAAACTGTGATTGTATGTTTTAAGTTCGCAGTTGAATAGAAGCTTTCTTAAAAGAAAGAAGCTAATTCTGTGCTCACTTCCGTAGTCAAGTCAATTGTGATAGAAGTGTATTGTAAAGACTAAGTAGTGTATTGTATTGTAGTGTATTGTAAAGAGAAGAGTAAAATTGTATTTGTATAAGAAATATGTCTCGAAAGTGTGTTAACAATAGAAGCAACTTCTGTGTGGTAAGCTCACTTTTAAAGCGCTGAAGCTCTAATAAGAAGAGCTTATCACTGTTATTTTAACAACAAATTAGACCAGAACAAGATATGGGCCCCGGAAATATGTTGTACCAAATGTGTAACACTATTAACTGGCTGGTTGAAAGGATCCCGTCATATGCCTTTCGCAGTCGCAATGATATGGCGCGAACCTAAGGATCATTTGACAGACTGCTACTTCTGCTTGACAAATATATCTGGAATAACTTCCAAGTCAAGACACACCGTTAAATATCCAATGTTAGATTTAGCAATTCGACCGGTACTTCATGGGCCAGGTTTAACCATACCAATTCCACCAGATCACATAACAATGATCGAAGAACTTTCTGATGTTCAGGATTTACAGAATGATTCAGATTTTGCGGAAGATGATGCTATAAATGAAACTCACTTTCTAACACAGGAGGATTTAAATGATTTGGTTCGGGATCTTGGTTTAAGTAAATGCAAGGCAGAATGACTTGCTTCAAGATTGAAAGGATGGAAGCTACTGCAGAATGACACCAAAAGTAATTTTTTTCCGCAATCGCCAAAAGGAATTTGAGTATTTCTTTCTAAAGAGAAGGGCCTAGTTTTCTGCAATGATGTTGAGAATTTGTTCCAGTCACTGGGTGTTGAGCATAAATCTGAGGATTGGCGTTTATTCATAGACTCCTCTAAAACAAGTTTGAAAGGAGTGTTACTACATAATGGAAACATATATCCATCCATTCCTTTAGCCCATGCAGTTGGTATGAAGGAAAATTACGAGAATATGAAGCTCTTACTATCCGCTATAAAGTATGACAATTTTTCTTGGCAGATATGTGGGGATTTGAAAGTTATAGCCATCTTACTTGGGTTACAGCTTGGCTATACTAAATTTTGCTGCTTCTTGTGCAAGAGAGAGTCACTTAATCCAGGACAAGAAAATGTTCTTCACCATCCACTTGTACGTTCTGAAAAAATCTTATTGCCTCCACTAGGCTTGATTAAAAATTTTGTGAAAGCAATGGATCGTGATGGCAGTGCATTTCTCTTCCTCAAAAATAAATTTCCAAGGAGCAGTGAAGCTAAATTGAAAGAAGGAATATTTGTTGGCCCTCAAATAAAGGAACTGATGAAAGATACGCAGTTTCAGAACAAGTTAAATATGCAAGAAGCAGCTGCATGGCAATCTTTAAAAAATGTTGTCTCAAATTTTCTGGGAAACTTGTCAATGAGATGATTGAGAACTACAAGATAATGGGATGTAATATGTCTTTGAAAATTCACTTTCTGCACTCCCATATTGATTTATTCCCAGAAAATCTAGTGGCTGTGAGCGACGAACACGGGGAGCGCTTCCACCAGGACATCGCGGAAATGGAATTACGCTATCAGGGTAAATGGTGTCCAAATATGTTAGCAGACTACTGCTGGACACTGAAGGGGGATATTCCTAAAGCGAAGTACAGCCGAAAATCCAATTCACATACATTTTGGGTGAGCAAATATAATTTCAGCTAAGATATAATAAATTGTAATTTATAGACAAGAAAAATGTTTTTCATGTGAGTACTCAAAAACCCTGGGTGATGGAAATTTCCGTAAAAAGATTTGAACTCAGCACAAAAAAGTAAGTTAGAAACACGCATTTTCTCCCTTGTAACATAAAAAAGTTCAAATTTTGTTGGCCAGTGTAATTTATAAGCGTTTTAGTTTTAACTTTAATTTACTTGGATACACTTCTGGCATAGCATATATAAACGTACGTAGATGATACAACTGTAACTCAAACCTTAATATTTTTTCAAAGGGAAACCACATTACATCATAAGAAGGGAAATTTTCCAACTTCAATACATCAGATGTGACCAGCCTCATGGGCTAGCGGACAACGTTTCTGACTACAGTTCATAACGTCGGAGTTCGATACCCAAACATATAAGGATTTTTCCTTACACGGAGTAGCCCATAGTATGGAATTTAGGTTAGGAAGTATCTTGGCGTTTCATTATCATTTATCACTCATCATATCATCGCGGTAACGTAACTCCCCCTTCCAGGTTCCCAAACATTAGAAATGGATTACAATTCCACAAATTCCATGGAAGAAAGCCAGAAATGTCAAAAGAGCATCTGGTCGCATTCGACAAATATATATATATATATATATATATATATCAGATTTTAACAAGATAGGATACTGCCAGAAATAATGTCTCTAGAACAATGGTTTTTCAACCATACAGTGAATTCGCATTTTTCCTTCTCTTGTCGTCGTGGAAACAATAAAGGAATGTATCCATGGTTCTCCTTCAGAATTTATTTCTGTAGCTTACGAATTATGTTATCAAAATGAATTTCTAAAATTAATGCTATAAATGAAGAATGTATTTACTGATAGTCAAAGTTAGATTGATCCAGATATATATTTTTTCTTAATTAAAAAAAAAAGTGACGAAGGAAGACATCGGTGGTGAGTTAAAAAAATTAGTTGACATGAAAATCAAATGCCACTTTAAGACAAAGGAGAATGTAAAAAATTAAAGGAAATCTACCGGTAAGATAATTAAAAGCAAAAGGTTTGTAGCCTGGATTGAGTCCGCATATAGGTAACCATTGTATAAATTACTTCAGAACTATATATGTATATATATTTTTTTTAAATGGCAACGTAAAAACCTCTTAGAAGACCCTGCGAATCAATGAATTATTTGCAGGTAAGAACTCTTGATTTTTTTAATATTTTAGTACCGTAATTTTATAAATTTATAAATATTTTAACGTCCAATCAAGCCGTAATAACATTATCTGAAAGCGATTTTATAATATATCAATATTGTTATTTATAATTTTCAATTATTTTAAAACAGATCGAAACATTTTACCGAACACGAATGTGTTTCTACATTATGTCTATAATATGGTAACTTTGGATTATTTCCTGTTTTTTTTTTTACATTAATGTAGAATCGAATACCAGAAACCGAATTTTAAGGCGTTATTATATAATCGCGGTACTGTGATTTTTTAATTATTTTGAAAGGGAACTAGTAGAAATAACTGGATTTGAATTCGAGCTTTATAGCTTCGTTACTTTGTGATTTATATGTTATTTTAATTATATTACCGTAGAATTGTACAGCAATAACCGAACTGGAACGCCGTTTTATTAAATCGCGATACTGTGATTTTGTAATTATTTCATTAGACAACCAATTAGTAATAAATGGAAATGAATGCGTTCCACATAATATGCAAATTTTATGGTCAATTTATATTACTTTACATATATCAATAATCGAACATAACCGGAATTAAATGAGTTTTTTAGAGGTTCTTAGCTTTGAGGTTAATTTATGATTTTTAATTACACTAAAGTGGAATCGAACAACAAGAAACAAGAAATGAACTTCCAGGAGTATTTATACAATCGCGATACTATGATATTATAAATATTTTACACGAGAACCAAGTTATTAAAACTGGAATTAAATGCGTTTTTCAGAGTTTCGTAACTTTGAGGTTAATTTATGATTTTTAGTTACACTAAAGCGGAATAGAACAACAAGAAACGAACTTGATGGAGTTTTTATACAATAGCGGTACTGTGATTTTATAATTATTTTACAAAGGAACCAAGTTGCTATAACCGGAATTGAATGCGTTTTTTATACTTACGTAAATTTCTCATTAACTTATTATTCCTAATAACATTAAAGTGGACTCGAACAGCAAGAAACGAATTTGGAGGAGTATTTATACACTCAAGATACGGTGATTTTATTATTATTTTACAAGAGAACCAAATTATTGAAACCGGAATTGAATGCGTTTTTTATAGTTTCGTAACTTGGTGGTTTTTTTATGATTTAAAATTCCATTAAAGTTTAATCGAAGAGCAAGAAACAAACTTGGAGGAGTATTTATACACTCACGATACGGTGATTTTATTATTATTTTACAAGAGAACCAAATTATTGAAACCGGAATTGAATGCGTTTTTTTATAGTTTCGTAACTTGGTGGTTTTTTTTATGATTTAAAATTCCATTAAAGTTTAATCGAAGAGCAAGAAACAAACTTGGAGGAGTATTTATACACTCACGATACGGTGATTTTATTATTATTTTACAAGAGAACCAAATTATTGAAACCGGAATTGAATGCGTTTTTTATAGTTTCGTAACTTGGTGGTTTTTTTTATGATTTAAAATTCCATTAAAGTTTAATCGAAGAGCAAGAAACAAACTTGGAGGAGTATTTATACACTCACGATACGGTGATTTTATTATTATTTTACAAGAGAACCAAATTATTGAAACCGGAATTGAATGCGTTTTTTATAGTTTCGTAACTTGGTGGTTTTTTTATGATTTTAAATTCCATTAAAGTTTAATCGAAGAGCAAGAAACAAACTTGGAGGAGTATTTATACACTCACGATACGGTGATTTTATTATTATTTTACAAGAGAACCAAATTATTGAAACCGGAATTGAATGCGTTTTTTATAGTTTCGTAACTTGGTGGTTTTTTTATGATTTAAAATTCCATTAAAGTTTAATCGAAGAGCAAGAAACAAACTTGGAGGAGTATTTATACACTCACGATACGGTGATTTTATTATTATTTTACAAGAGAACCAAATTATTGAAACCGGAATTGAATGCGTTTTTTATAGTTTCGTAACTTGGTGGTTTTTTTATGATTTAAAAATTCCATTAAAGTTTAATCGAAGAGCAAGAAACAAACTTGGAGGAGTATTTATACACTCACGATACGGTGATTTTATTATTATTTTACAAGAGAACCAAATTATTGAAACCGGAATTGAATGCGTTTTTTATAGTTTCGTAACTTGGTGTTTTTTTTATGATTTAAAATTCCATTAAAGTTTAATCGAAGAGCAAGAAACAAACTTGGAGGAGTATTTATACACTCACGATACGGTGATTTTATTATTATTTTACAAGAGAACCAAATTATTGAAACCGGAATTGAATGCGTTTTTTATAGTTTCGTAACTTGGTGGTTTTTTATGATTTAAAATTCCATTAAAGTTTAATCGAAGAGCAAGAAACAAACTTGGAGGAGTATTTATACACTCACGATACGGTGATTTTATTATTATTTTACAAGAGAACCAAATTATTGAAACCGGAATTGAATGCGTTTTTTTATAGTTTCGTAACTTGGTGGTTTTTTTATGATTTAAAATTCCATTAAAGTTTAATCGAAGAGCAAGAAACAAACTTGGAGGAGTATTTATACACTCACGATACGGTGATTTTATTATTATTTTACAAGAGAACCAAATTATTGAAACCGGAATTGAATGCGTTTTTTATAGTTTCGTAACTTGGTGGTTTTTTTTATGATTTAAATTCCATTAAAGTTTTAATCGAAGAGCAAGAAACAAACTTGGAGGATTATTTATACACTCACGATACGGTGATTTTATTATTATTTTACAAGAGAACCAAATTATTGAAACCGGAATTGAATGCGTTTTTTTTAGTTTCGTAACTTGGTGGTTTTTTTATGATTTAAAATTCCATTAAAGTTTAATCGAAGAGCAAGAAACAACTTGGAGGAGTATTTATACACTCACGATACGGTGATTTTATTATTATTTTACAAGAGAAACCAAATTATTGAAACCGGAAATTGAATGCGTTTTTTTATAGTTTCGTAACTTGGTGGTTTTTTTTATGATTTAAAATTCCATTAAAGTTTAATCGAAGAGCAAGAAACAAACGTGGAGGAGTATTTATACACTCAAGATACGGTGATTTTATTATTATTTTACAAGAGAACCAAATTATTGAAACCGGAATTGAATGCGTTTTTTATAGTTTCGTAACTTGGTGGTTTTTTTATGATTTAAAATTCCATTAAAGTTTAATCGAAGAGCAAGAAACAAACTTGGAGGAGTATTTATACACTCACGATACGGTGATTTTATTATTATTTTACAAGAGAACCAAATTATTGAAACCGGAATTGAATGCGTTTTTTTATAGTTTCGTAACTTGGTGGTTTTTTTATGATTTAAAATTCCATTAAAGTTTAATCGAAGAGCAAGAAAAACAAACGTTGGAGGAGTATTTATACACTCAAGATACGGTGATTTTTATTATTATTTTACAAGAGAACCAAATTATTGAAACCGGAATTGAATGCGTTTTTTATAGTTTCGTAACTTGGTGGTTTTTTTATGATTTAAAATTCCATTAAAGTTTAATCGAAGAGCAAGAAACAAACTTGGAGGAGTATTTATACACTCACGATACGGTGATTTTATTATTATTTTACAAGAGAACCAAATTATTGAAACCGGAATTGAATGCGTTTTTTATAGTTTCGTAACTTGGTGGTTTTTTTATGATTTAAAATTCCATTAAAGTTTTAATCGAAGAGCAAGAAACAAACTTGGAGGAGTATTTATACACTCACGATACGGTGAGTTTTATTATTATTTTACAAGAGAACCAAATTATTGAAACCGGAATTGAATGCGTTTTTTATAGTTTCGTAACTTGGTGGTTTTTTTATGATTTAAAATTCCATTAAAGTTTAATCGAAGAGCAAGAAACAAACTTGGAGGAGTATTTATACACTCAAGATACGGTGATTTTATTATTATTTACAAGAGAACCAAATTATTGAAACCGGAATTGAATGCGTTTTTTTATAGTTTCGTAACTTGGTGGTTTTTTTATGATTTAAAATTCCATTAAAGTTTAATCGAAGAGCCAAAACAAACTTGGAGGAGTATTTTAACACTCACGATACGGTGATTTTTATTATTATTTTACAAGAGAACCATAATTATTGAAACCCGGAATTGAATGCGTTTTTTATAGTTTTCGTAAACTTGGTGGTTTTTTTATGATTTAAAATTCCATTAAAGTTTAATCGAAGAGCAAGAAACAAATTTGGAGGAGTATTTATACACTCAAATACGGTGATTTTATTATTATTTTACAAGAGAAACCAAATTATTGAAACCGGAATTGAATGCGTTTTTTATAGTTTTCGTAACTTGTGGTTTTTTTTTATATTTAACATGTCATAAAGTTTATCGAAGAGCGCGCAAACAAACTTGGAGGAGGGTTTTATATCACTCACGATACGGTGATTTTATTATTATTTTACAAGAGAACCAAATTATTGAAACCGGAATTGAATGCGTTTTTTTTTAGTTTCGTAACTTGGTGGTTTTTTTTTATGATTTAAATTCCATTAAAGTTTAATCGAAGAGCAAGAAACAAACGTGGAGGAGTATTTTATACACTTCAAGATACGGTGATTTTATTATTATTTACAAGAGAACTCAAATTATTGCAACCGGAATTGAATGCGTTTTTTTTATAGTTTCGTAACTTGGTGGTTTTTTTATGATTTAAATTCATTAAAGTTTAATCGAAGAGCAAGAAACAAACTTGGAGAGTATTTATACACTCACGATCGGTGATTTTAATTATTATTTTACAAGAAGAACCAAATTATTGTAAACCGGAATTGAATGCGTTTTTATAGTTTCGTAACTTGTGGTTTTTTTATGATTTAAAATTCCATTAAAGTTTAATCGAAGAGCAAGAAACAAAACTTGGAGGAGTATTTATACACTCACGATACGGTGATTTTATTATTATTTTACAAGAGAACCAAATATTGAAACCGGAATTGAATGCGTTTTTTTATAGTTTCGTAACTTGGTGGTTTTTTTATGATTTAAAATTCCATTAAAGTTTTATCGAAGAGCAAGAAACAAACTTGGAGGAGTATTTTATACACTCACACGATACGGTGATTTTATTATTATTTTACAAGAGAACCAAATTATTGAACCGGAATTGAATGCGTTTTTATAGTTTCGTAACTTGGTGGTTTTTTTATGATTTTAAAATTCCATTAAAGTTTAATCGAAGAGCAGAACACAAAACTTGGAGGAGTATTTTATACACTCACGATACGGTGATTTTATTATTATTTTACAAGAGAACCAAATTATTGAAACCGGAATTGAATGCGTTTTTTTATAGTTTTGCGTAACTTGGTGGTTTTTTTTATGAGTTAAAATTCCATTAAAAGGTTTAATCGAAAGAGCCAAGAAACAAACTTGTGAGG